>JANHFJ010002845.1:2006-16616 GCA_032468195.1 Cerberus rynchops
CAAATTTCTGACTTAAAAACATACATTTTGGGCTCAATTGTGGTCGTAAATTGAGGACTACCTGTAAGTAGTTGAAGTCCAAACATCTTCAAGTCGCCAAAGTTGAGAAACACTGCTTTTAAGGGTTCAGCCTTGGTTTACGCATCCGCTCCCGAGAAGGAACTCCAATGAGGGTAGGGTAGGGTAGGAAGGAAGCAAGCAAGGACGAACTAATAAACGAGTCAAACTTGCTCAGAAGATGGGTCATTCCCTCAACTCTTCTAAGCTTTCCCTCCAGTAGCTTCTGCCAAACCTGAAAACGATTTGGCAGAAATGGATCTAGTTATAAATTGTACCCCATCTTTTGCCAGCCAAATGTATTTTTAGTGGTTTAGACTGTTTAATTTCTTCATTCTTCATTTATATCTGCTCCTGTTTAACATGTTTTTCTGGAGTTTTTTTCCCATTTTCTAATTTGCCATTACCCGCAACTGAAGAATGTTGATAATTAAGTAGTAATATCAATATTTTGTAAGACATGAAATAGAAAGAAGTCTCTTAATACAGCTCTTCACTGAGAAGACAATATATATTTTAGGCATGTATCTGTATTTTCCCCTAATCTAAGGATTAATCCCAGAACACTTGGATTAAATTGGCAACAGCCTGCCACCTAGTGGAAATGAAACAGTCTGTATGGAAACATAGACATTACAGGGCACAAATGGACTAATAAATGTTGAACCCAGCTAGGAATGATGCTGTAAAGTTCCTGCTCTTTTTTAAGTATCTGTATTGCTGACATACATATAATAAATGCCTCTGCTTGAATTTTGAAAGATTTGGGTAGGTTTCAGTCTCAAAGTTTAATGGCTTAAGGAACCCAGTCAGAAAATGGGAGGCTGTGAGTTCTAATCTCACTTTAGGCATGAAAGCCAGCTGGATGACTTTGGGACAGTCATCTTCAGTCCAATCTACCTCACAGGGTTGTTGTTGTAGGAAAACAGGTGGATATATTATACACGTTCACCACCTTGAGTTATTTATAAATATAATAAAGGTCAGATTTTAAAAAATATCTATTTAAAACTGGTCTCACACTTAACATAAATTGGAAAAATTCTAGGCAAGCCTAGAGTTGTTTGCCTCTAAACTTCACTCTAACATCTAAATCCACAAACCTGATTCATACTCAGTTAAGTGAACAAGAGGTTTGTTCAGCTAATGTGAAAAAAAAAACTGATATAAAAACTGGTTTGTTAAGGTTATGGCATTTGAGATATCAGTGTGTATAGTTAGGAATAAGCAGTGTAAAAATATTTAATGCATTTGCTTAGCTGTTCTGTTCCTTTGTGAAACCAAAAAATTTCCACAGAAGACACCAAGAATACAGGGCTGAGAAGGCAAAAATACCAAAATCATCACTGCTGTTAAACACAGGCCACAAAAGAGTTTACTTCAGTTTTATTTCTACTTAAACAGGTTTTGGATGATACATCATGCAGTCTGCGAGTGTATCCATACAGTTTGATAGATAGTATTTTAGAACCAAGAACCAAAGACTTAACTATAGAGAAGGAAGGGGAGATTTAGGTTTGCTGTTATAGAGCTTAATTCATTACATCCTTTTACATAATAGTGGAAATTTCCCCAGAGATTGTAACCATCAGAAAAAGGATTCACATTTCATTTTTCCCTAAAACAAGCTATTGTACAGATACATAGGTCCCAGAGAATACACATCTGGAATACACACTACACACATTACAAACTAGACATGTATACTTCTACAGAATGCCTCAATCCCTATTCTTCCTTCACATTGTCCACTATTAAAAGTAGTTTTAAAAATGACAGACACAATTATTTAGGTGTAAGACACAATCTTAGAAATAGTTTTGTGTATGGGTACCTAAAAAGACAATTATCCTCTGTGTTCTTGGTTCAAAAAGGCATTATAGGAAACCGTAACATTGCTTTCCAATAAGGCATCATCCCATAATTCTGCCGTGAACAGATTATTTTGAAAACATGTTCATATTCTTGCCTCAGACTATGAAGGTTTAGGGGCCAATTCATCACCAGTAAGCTACAGTTTATACTGCACAACCTGTTTTTCAACAGTCTATGATGAGGGTAGAGACCCAGAGAACCCTCAAAAATTGAAGTAATCCTTTATGGAATAAACCTAATAAACAAGATATATATTTGCTATATGAAACATAAGCTTTGGGGCTGTGTTTTTTAAGAAAGGAAATACTTTCATTTATAAATGAAATAACGAAATACCTTGTCATGTACTCTTTTTCATTCATTGAACGGATTTTAAAAAGCTAGCTTTTAGATATTAGTATAGTTTACATTATTTCAAGCTAATTAATTCAGAACAATCCATTCTTAACTTAATTCAGCAGAATGTAATTTTAGCAAATGTGATCAGAATCTTTCCATTGTCTCATTGGCAGAAGACTAAATTAAAAAGTTAGCCCAAGGAGGTACATAAATAAAAATGATGACTATAAAGAATGATTGAAATTAGAAACAAGCTTCACTTTCAGTCAGAAAATTATGTAAGTACGTAACACAGTTTTTGAATTTTCAAGAATTAAACTCAAAACCTTCCTATCATTTAAAGAATGCCAGTCAAACTGTAACTATAAAGGAAGGAAAGGGAAAAAGAGCTTTTTAGAGTAAATCAAATCTCTGGCATTTTAGAAGCAACATAAACAACTTAAAAGAATTACTTAGAAATATCACAAAACAATTATAGCAGCAGTGAGTCAGTAACATAATAAAAGTGTGTGGATCATTTTCAAAATATATCCCTAAGCATTGCAATATACTGTGTCTTTGTGTCCCATTTCAGAAGACAATCTGCCATCTTTTATTCGAAGCAGAAAAATTAGTTCTGAGGCCTCAGTTAAAGAGAGACTTAAGTTAGAAGAACTGACTGGCTGATCAGCTACTAACAATTCTGGGGCATCAAAGCTAACTTTTCCTTACATTCTAATATAAGCATCCTATTATCCTCACAATTTTTAATTTCAAAAGTGCTTAATGTCAAACCACAGTATCTAGTTCTCATTCCTATCAGTGGGGATTGATCAGGCATAGTGCTTGCATTCACAGTATCAAAGCATCTTAAACAATATTAATGTACAAAAAGGGATTATTTAAAATATGTTTTAAAATAAAACCTCATTAACTGCTTTCTAAAAGTTCATCTGCCTATGAAAACAGCTATAGTGAGATTGCTTGCAACATCCTCCATGATGCACATTCTGGTTGGAATATTTAGAATATATCCTATCAGGTTGGCCTAGCTGAAATTTCCTCAAATATTGTTCAGGTTTTTTTTAATAACTGGGAGCTTTATGCATATATGCATGTAAACTTCATGTGTGTGCATATAACTTGGTGTTCAACTTAAAAGGTGGCCTCATTAATCCCAGAAAAAGGACTGAATATGGCAAATTCACACTTCAAGTGGTGGACAGTGTATATACATGTGTAACAATATTTAAAAACACAAACATTTACAAAAAATAAAATAAATGCAAAGTAAGGTCATTCATTAAACATGTCACAAAAATTTCTCCCTTCCCTCACAATTAGTGCAATCCTTAATAAATTAAATAAAATCCAACAATCTTTGCTACAGTCAAGAATGCCTAACCTACATCGTGATAAAATATCTGACAACCATCTTTCTAAAGGCTTTATAAGCAGAATAGCTTTTTAGATAAAAGTATTCCCTCCCCAAAAAAATTAGCAGCCCCCAATTTACTGTTAACTTTAGTGAAAGCCACAGCGACAGAATGGAATGTAATTGAAATTCAGTCATTTTGAACCTAATATTCTTTTGAGAAAGCACACGTTCACATGGTTTTCAACATATGGTTCATATGGCTTTCAACATATATTTTAAAACATATGCAAAATAAATATAAGTGACACATTAAGCTGCAGGTGTAATACTTGCTTATCTACCTGTTCTATGGTTATCCATGTCTTCCACTTAAAATACAATTTAATACTTCGTGTCTGTCATTAAGTAAGAATACAATGAGGGTGTACTACACCATTTTCTTGGGCAGACTACCATGAGGTTCAATACTAGCATCTAATGTTATAAATGCTCAGGATTTTGATAAGATTATTTCAATCATTCTTCCTTTTTGTTTTTGCTCGGCACTCTAAACATGCATACCTATTCCTAGACAACCCTTTGGAAAAGGGTTTTTAATCTTATTACAGCAGAATTTTCCCCACATTTCTGACTTCTACTATGATTTCTGAAAATCAAGGAGAAATTAGACTTTCATCCACTATTCTAAATTTACTTTTAATATTCATATTCATCAAAAACATTGCTTTTGCATAATCGCCTGAAGATCCAACCAATGTAAGGGACATTATATATCAAATCCTAAACTTTGAGATTATGATGTACCCGCATGATCACTGGATTTTAAGACTAAAACTATGCTAACCATGTTCTTTTACATCCTTCTATATCTCTACTGTTATCTCTACCAAGCAAATGTACTCATAAATTAGCTTTTCCTCTACCCTTTTAAAACAAATTCAACATTTCACCAGAGTAATAAAAAAATGCACTATTTGAGGTACTTTTTTTTTTTGAAAGCATATGGGGGGGGGCTATTTTCAAACTATATAGCTGCACCCTGTCAGTTTCTAAAAATATAAAACAATGCACATATAAACAGAAAAAAAAATCCATGATGGAATCCAATCATCTTTGTTGCTATGGTTGTTCAATGGCTAATTCTTGGGTGTCACATTTTGCTGATGCACCAAAGTACTTAAAACAGAACAAAACAGCATCAGTGGAAGCACAGAATCTTCCACAAGAGTGGCACAGAGGGATAAAATGCAGTCAGTCAATGACAGGGATTGAGAAGCAGACTCAGGGTATTATTACCCCAGGATAATGTGTTAAATACACTGTACAAGGTTTGGAAAGGAAAAGTGTATTGGACACACTTCTGTACATATGGAGATTGGACAAAGCTGAAACATTTGAAACCAGTGCATTGCCAATGGCTATAGAACATGTACAATGAACAGAAATATAGTTCCAGTTCTTCGTAAAAAAAGTAGTAGTGAATTGATGACAAACTTCCACATGCCAAGTACCATCTGGTCAGTCTGAAAAAAATATATATAAACATAAAATGTGTTAGTATTTTGTGTCATATTTTCTGGAGCAGAATAGCGGAATACCAGAATAGCTTTTGGGGCATTAATTTATTTGCAAAAAACATATAATCATGATATGGAGAACCAGTTTGGTATACTGGTGAAGGCACCAGGTTAGAAACCAGGAGACTATAAATTCTAGTCCCGGCTTAACCATGAAAACCAGTTGGGTGACGTCGGGTCAGTCATTCTCTCTCAGCCCAACTCACCTGAAAGGGTGATTGTTGTAGGGAAAATAGGAGGAGGAATGTTAAGTATGTTCACTGCCTTGAGTTATTTATAAAAAGTAAAAAAGCAGGATTTTTTTAAAAAATAAATAAATGTGGTGCTGCAGAATAGAAATCCTCTTACAGGATGGGATTGTTTGAGATGGGAGAACGAGCTTTTGAAATTGTTTTGTGTGTCTTTATTTGTAAAAAGCTTCTAGATCAACAATTCAATCCAAAGAGTTTTCCATTTTTTTTCTTACAAAATTAACTTAAAATCTGACAACCCAACAGTAACCCAGCCATGAACCAAGACTTAAAATACAACACGAGAATATATTTGTGCAATAATAACTTCAATCTAATGTATGGCAGAACAAGCCAAGTTTTTGGGAATAGGTGGAAGAGAGAATACTAGAAATTGCACCAAGCAGTGGTTTTGGGACTGCTGCAGAGAAGTGTCTGTTCTGTGTAGCTACCAGTCAGGTGCCCCAAAAGACAAGGCAAAAGTTCCTTAAATCAAGGGGGATAACAGTTCTAGCGTGTGTTTGACCTAAACTGTATCAAGCTTTATTCCTTTTGGATTGCACTCAAACTGACTATTTACATCAGGATACTAAATATTAAAATAAGGATACTGAGTTAGAACTTGCAAAGACTAAACCCAGATTGATCCTCAAGTCCTGCTATTCAATGGATTGTCTTGGAAAAGTACTTATATTTCAATTTCTTAATTACTCAATTACGTTTTATTAGTCACCTGTGAAAAATGGGAATATACTGTAAACGGAACAGGTACCATTGGGTTTCCCTTGTTATTCAAGCATGCTTTGCAGTACTCTTCACACAGAATGGCAGGTGTTCCAAAACCTGCAGTGATATTACCAAACTTAATTCCCACCCCCCAATGTGTTTGTCCTTACCCCTTGCCATTACATTGACACTATCAACAAAATACATTCTGAATTATATTAAATGTACAGGTATTCATTTAGCAACCAGAATTGGGACCTGGAACTCAGTTGTTAAACAAAGCAGTTGCTAAGTGAAAACACAACTGAGCTTACAATCTTATTTAGTTTCTCTGTGCTTTACAAAGCTGCAAAGGTCATAAGTGCAAAGACTGGTTGTAGTTACCTTTTTATAACAATTGTAGCATTGCCGGTTAATGTAGTTAAAACAACAAACTAATGGTTTAGAGCAGGGATGGGGAACTATGGCTCTTTTATGACTTATAAACTTAAATTTCCAAAATTCCTGAGCCAGCCAGCCTGAGACTTCTGGGAGCTGAAGTCCATAAGTCATA
This sequence comes from Cerberus rynchops, assembly GCA_032468195.1. NCBI lineage: Eukaryota > Metazoa > Chordata > Lepidosauria > Squamata > Homalopsidae > Cerberus > Cerberus rynchops. The sequence continues at coordinate 8,721 of JANHFJ010002845.1, forward strand.
AAGGGGCCCTTGTTTTCCACCTCTGGTTTAGAGAGATAGGGATGTCTACTTGGGCATACAATACATACTAACAAACATATTCCCAAACTAAGCTGAGTTATTTGCAAGGCTGTGACTGTTCTTATCTTAGCAAGTCCCTCTTCAAAACATGCAGGGTTGGTGAAGAGCAGCTTCCTATTGCGACTGAACTATGAAATCTTTCTGAACCTGTATCAGTGGACTGTAAGTGTGCACAGTAACTTACAAACGGCTATGAGCTTACCTGTTATTTACTTCATGTTTTGGTAATATGCACCACCTCCACGAATGGCATGAATGGCTGTGGGAGAAGATGCTGGATAATGACCAGGGCGAATAGGCTTGGCTGCGAAGAGAAAAAAACAAAGTCAAGGAAAAATTTTCTTTTAAGTCCAGGAGTGGACTACTCTTCTTTAAAACAATTATAACCCCATTTTTTCCCTCTGTGGGAAGCCTAAAGTGCTAATACTACAGATATCCCAAACAATGATATACAATTAATAAATTTCTTTCCATTGAAAAATACCATAGATTCCTTTGATTTTGTTCTCAAATTGAAATCTTTTTATCTGCCTTTAAAGTTTGGTATTCCCCTCTCTTGGCTTCTGGAGTTGGAAGAATTAGAAATTACTTTAAAATCAATTATTTCTCCCACAAGTATTTTAACATAGAAAGGAACAATCAGTTATATGAATCCCCCTCTACCACTTGAAGTACTATAGCAAAACTACAAGTGTAATAACCAATAGTGTAAAAATTAAGCTGTTGACAGAGCTATTAATACCATCAACATGACAGAACACAGTAAATTAATACATGATAGGAATAATCAATTTCAGTATCCCACAGAAATTACTTTGTTACATATATCTGGACAAATTGTATGAAAACTGCATTTTAGGCTCAGGGTAAGTGCAGAGGTATTAAAAGATATGTTTGATGGTTAATGCTATAATAACAGTATGATAACAAATATGAGTGTTTGCCTATGAATAGAAAATTAAAAAAACCTAGTGAAGTGAGGTTTTCGGTTGCACTTTTTTATTTATAAAGTGAAGATATGACAACTAGTTGAGGGATGTGCAAAGTATTTGAATATAAACCTTCACAATATGTGGAACTGAGAACCAAACATCTCTCTACAAATCACTTAATGCAGCCACATCTTTCTGCAAGTCTCATTGAGCAGCTTCAAAAAATTGTTGCATTTTTCTACAGTGGTATCTCAGTACTCATCATTGATTGGTTCCAGGAGGTACAATGAATATAAAAAAACATGAGTAACAAAAAAAAATTTCCCTTAAGGAATAATGTAGTGAGTCACAAGATAGTTGACACTGAAAAGTTCTAACTTGTATGTTGGGTAGGAAACAAACTAGTACCAGGACAAACTTTTTGTGTCAAAAATGTGTTGAGTACTAAGCAAAACAACTGAGCACATAGTACTTTGCAACATGAGGATGAAAGTACAGTGCTATTTGGTACTTAACTGCTTTGAAACTCATCAAATTTAGTTCAAATTAATACTCGCAAAGTAATAAAACTCCTGAAGTCACCATTCAGGAATGCTCTTCTAAAATCCATAGCCATTTATACCTAAAAATAGAAGTACTTTCTACAGGAAAAATCTATGAACCCATGGTATTTGCTGAATTTATTGTGAGATTATAGTATTTTATAAGTAGTGACTGTTCAAAGTTACATGGCACTGAAAGATGTGACTTATAACCACTTACAATTGTAGCATTCCCACATCACATAAACAAAATCTGGGCACTTGGCAACTGACGCATGTTTATAGTGGTTGCAGCATCCTATAGTCATGTGATCATCATTTGTGCCCTTTACAGACACTTTCTGACAAGAAAAGTCAATGGGTGAAGCTGAGTTTGCTTAACAACCATGTGATTCACTTAACAACCACAGTGCTTCGCTTAACAACCATGGCAAAAATGGTTGTAAAATCAGACACAAATCATTAACAATGCTTATCAGTCAAAAATTCTGGTCACAATTATGGTTGTACGTGAAGGACTTTCTGTATTAGGAAGCAGAATCCATACCAATTTGAGCAGAATGCGCTCGTCTTGCCATGTTCTTGGCTCTGACAGCTTCTTTAATGCGGTCCACTTCTTGCTGGTACCGTTTCCGATCCCGCATGGCATTCTCTTTGGCCTCCTTCAGAGCACTTTCCAAGGCCTTCACTCTCTCCGCTGTAGCTCGAAGTCGTTTTTCCAGCTTTGGAAGTTCACAGCGAAGATCCGCATTGTCACGTACCAACTACAAACGATGGAAAAACTCATCTTTTTATTATTACAATATCACACATTAGATTTTTACAATATCATACACGTAAGAACCTAAAAAATTAGAACGCTTATTATTTTCAATAAGTAAATAATATTTTAAAAGATACAGAGTCTATTTGGATGGTGTTCTTGGAAAAATGTTCCAAATTTAATGTACATTTTGCAATTTTCCTTGGTTTAAAGTGTGTTGGAAAACATAGCCATGTGAACTATACTGATAAATGATACATAAAAGTGAATAAAGAAATTAATTAAATTAACCCCAGTTTTTTGCTATTTTTAGCACTGTGTCTCAATTTTGGTTGTGAACAGTTTTGTTCAGTCCTGTAATTTCAACAGGAAATGAAGAGGGAAGAAAAACACTAATTTAAGCTTTGTGACCTATATATAGGGCTTCCGTAAGACAAAAAGAGCAGTGATATTTGGTGCAATAAATTGCTGCATAATAGGGACGGGTAAAACTTCTAGGTTTAAGTCTAGACTACAGTTCCCAGAGTTCTTTGCTACTGGCTGTGCTTCCAGGGCTAATGGGAGACCATCTCTGAAACTTCAGGAAAGTTCAACGTTGATAGCTCCATTGCGCATACTCATTATCATGCCTACGGTAAACAAATTTCTACTATACTGAAACCACCACCACACAGAACATTTTTGGCAATCCTAATGCAAAGGATACAACACTGACTCTGTAAAGTCAGTGATGCAAGCTAACCAGCACCTGCTTTGCACATCGTCCATTGTTCATTAGTACATCCCCCATCAAAACCACCCAAATTCTTAAAGACTGAAATGGAATAAGAAACTTGGGGCTCTCCAGATGTTGCTAACATTCAATTCCCAAAAGCCTCAGCTAACATGACTAACAGTTAGGGATACTGAGAGCTGCAGTTCAACAACATGGGAAGTACCACACTCTAATTAATTTTGATATTGTTAGGTACTTTACTCCATTTATCTGTATTCTCCAAGGTAGAAACTCTGCTAAAATCCAATTTGAACTAAAGGAAAGTTGAAGATCTCTGTGGTAAAACTGAAGATTCATCATAACACAACTACGGTTCTCCCCCCACCCCCTTCTCAGCAGATTTCCAGGTGCTGTCTTTTGGCTCATCTGGCAAGACTCCTATAAACTGATTGAAAAATCTGTTTTCATTTTAAACAAGTGTGCTCAAATGTCTCCTTGAAAGAGCTGTAACTCAACTTTTCTGAGATTGTTCACACAATTATTTAAGGTGTGTCTTTTTCCAGTCTTATTCTATAGCTGTTGAATTTAGATAAATTAGGAAACCACAAGGTAGCAATGACCTACATAATGATAATCCTACCTGCTTGTGAACTTTTGTAAGTTGTTCCAGGTTGTTTTCCAAGAAGGAGATTTTCTGCTTCTGGGCAGCACTTCCACCTCCATCATCACTGTCCAGTTCAACACTCTATGCCGAGCAAACAAATTACAATACAGAAAATAAATGATGGCTGAGAACCGCAATAAAAAATTATTTTGCATAAAAAGAATGAAATTAAACTTGGAATAATGCTAAGCATGAAGCATTCAATTAAATGTAATTCTTAGATTTCTGAACGTAATTTAAATTGATGCTGTTGTAATGCACATAGTTCAAGGCAATGGGGAAATCTTTAAGAAAGATTATGTAGTCCCAAATTATTCCTTTATAATGATTTAATATATCTACATACTACTAAGACTCTTGTCCCTTAACCTTTAATTGGGTGAAACAATGCAATAGTTTTTAAACCAAGGTAACTCAAATAGGCTAACTTTCAGAAAAGTCCAAAATCCTGGACCTATGACTCCCCTAGTATTGAAATTTAACTAATTTTATAAAACATTTTATGACATAAAACTTATCATAAAATAGTTTATGACATAACACAAAATGTCATAAGACATTTCTTGGGCTGATGTTTGACTGTGCTATGTAGTTCAATGTGGGCCATTTTCAAGGCCACTACATTGCTGGATGCATCCCAATTTTTCCAGTGAAGGTAATAATTCAGAAGTTCTGTCATTGCAAAAGACATTGAGGAATCTGGTAAGGAAATTTATTTAAAATAGTGGTCATGGGGTTGTCTAGTAACTTTTAAACTTTTCACGTTCATCGGTCCTCCTCTGCTTTCTATTCCAAAAGAACTGTTGACTGAATAAGAGTACTTGCTTGAGACACGAGACATTTGGGGAGTTGCTGTTAAGGTCAAATAAGTAGAGATTATGAAATGTTTCCAGACTAATGTAATAATTATACACCAGACTGGCAAATTGATGGCTACTTTTTAAAATATTTATAGAAATAATGCTTTTAACTAATTCAAAATGTTCCTCGAGGAAAAGTTTTCACATTCTGAAATAATTGGTATCTATTCCTGGGCCCATAAAAGTTCATCATTTTTAAAGGAAAGTTTAAAAAGTAGTGAAAAGCATTGCAAATAAATTCAGAACAAAGAGGAAACATACATGCAGAGACTATTTTACAATGAAGATTGTAGATTTTTTAAAAAAAAATTAAATTGGTTTCACTTTATGACCTTATGCTTAAAGTATTGTATCAGAGATTTTAATACTGTATTTCAAGATGAACCTTTTCCTTAATCCTTCTTGATCTACTCTTTCACAACCATAAAATTATAGTCCAAAATACAACTACAAGTTATACTGATTGAAACAACAGTGCAAAGTAAAAAAAGAATAAATTACAATTATATGCCTATGTGTAAAGCTAGTATTATACACTCCCTCTAGACGTGTTTATAATCCGAGCTTTTGGAATTACTTGATAATTATATTAGTCTATATGTGCATGCAATTATTCTCAGATATTCAAATGCAAGCAAGATATATTAACAAGCAATTATATTTCAACAGAGTGCCAGACAGCTTGACAAACATTTTCACCAAAGCAAAATGATGTTTTTAGCACAATTCAAATCTTTCAGCCAAAAGTTTTATCTTACTTTTTTTACTCTGGTGGTAAGATCTTGAACAAAGAGTTTACGCAAATTGTGAAGAGTTTGAAGTTCTCGAGCCTGTAAATAGACATTATATATATATATATATTTGAAAAAAAAATCAGAACTCTCCACAGAATCTTAGTGATGTAATAATGATTATGACAATTTCTGCCCCTGGTGGAGCTTGCATCACAATGCATGATGTTATTTTTTTTTTCATTTGTCCCTCCTTGACTCCACTCTGGAAACCTCTACTTAATACGGGCTATTTTAAACATAACACAAAGGCAAAGTTATCCAAGCACACCAATAACAGTACTTTAACTACAGGTAAATCATAGTGTTCTACAAGTACACTGCAGAATCAGATTAGTGGTTAAGGCACCAGACTAGAAAGTAGGAGGCCATGAGTTCAAGTCCTGCCTTAGCCATGAAAGCCAGTTGGGTGATGTTGGGCCTTCACTCTCTGAGCTCAATTTACTTCACGGGCCTGTTGTTGTGAGGAAAATAGGAGGAGAAAAGTGTATTGGATATGTTCTCCATCTTGAGTTGTTTGTAAAAATAATAAAGGTGTGATATAAATAAATAAAATAAACTACTGTGGCAATAATACAGTAGCTAAAATGAAGCCAAAAAAAGTGGTTATCCCTCAATCGGCTAACAGTTACCTGTGAACAACTCTGAACCACTGACAAATTTTCACAGATAATTGTTCACAGATTACTGTTAACCGATTGAGGGATAACCATTTTTAATGGTTATTGAGGGATAACCATTTTTAAAGTTATTTTTAATATATTAATTGCACTTTCCTGCACACTGTATAGCATGTGTATATGCTTTAACTGCTTTCTAGGAGATGACAAGGATGGGAATTATCTGGATTTTGGTGGGTACAGCTTGTTTCACAGGGTTGGAACAGTAATGGAGAACTGTTTCTTTGGATCCCACCTCTTCATCTCTGAAACCCCTAAGCCCCATAGGCAATGAGGAAGACATCATAATCTGTGGTATCAGAATCAGCTGAGAACTCTAATAGAAAAGTCCACCTGCCACCCTCAATTTCTCTTCACCAGCAGTTTCTCTTTCAAGGGCTTCCTCACATAGGTTCTCCAAGGCAGTAAACTGAAGTAAATTTAGAAATGTATCGTTAACCACTGCAATGCCCACAAGATATATGCAATATTTTAGTGACTAGTCAATGTCAACCAATGAGTTGTTGAATTTTGGACCATCTGTAGCAACCAGAATCAGTTCTTACGAGATACAAACAAAGTATAGTAAACATGCAAAAAGTGAATGTCCCCACCATACCAGGATCATCTATCAGGATGGGAATTTCCTAGGGTATTTTAATTTAATTACATAATTTCTATACCGCCCCCTCTCCCGAAGGACTTGGGGCGGTGCACAACAAAAAAGCCACTAAAGATACAAACAACAGTTAAGACAAATTTTAAAAACTAATTATAACCAATCAATTACCTTTCAATGCATATTTTCTTTAGACTTTTCAGGTTCCATATCTATGTATCTATTTTTGGTAATGAAAAAAAAAAAAGTTTGCATGATGCAAAGCAAAGCGTCGGGTGATTTCCAAGGAATGCTTTTTGGCTCCATATGGGTCCAGCCTATCTGAGGAATCGTCTCACACCAATGGGACTGGCCCGTCCCACCCACCTGGCACCATGACTTCATGGCCCTGCTATGATCAGGGCATTGCAAGACCTGACATTGACCTGCTGGCATAGAGCTCTGAGATGGGAATAAAAAATCGGAGACTTTCGCAGTGGGGAAAAGCTTTGAAGTTACATGAAGTTTCCACCCACCTCTTCTCCTTTGTTTCAGGAAAAAGAAAAACAAGCAGGCTAGTCCAGCGTGAGCTTTAAAGTTCTATTCTTAATATGTAGGAGAAAGCGAAATATGTGACTATACTCAAAATAACAACCGTCTTCTCTTATTGCCATTACAGAGATGTAAATCCACCTGGCTAAACTGTGCTATACTTTCCTGTGACTAGAGAAGGGGAGGGGGCTTTAAGAGGGGAGCTTCAGGAAGAGGGAGGGCCTTTTAGTTAATCTTCATAAGGATGCAACTGGGTCTTTGGCCAGAGTTTCTCCTGTTAAGACATTAAAACCAAACACAAATTGTCTCATTTTAAACCAGGAGTGCCCAGCCTTGGCAACTTTAAGACTTCTGGACTTCAACTCCCAAAATTCCCCAGCCAGTAGGTTGTCCATAGGTCTTGCAGTGGCCAAGGTTGGACCCCTTTGGTTTAAACAATATAAAAACATTCACTGAAAATGAAAATATATAATTTTTGCCTCCTCCTGGTCATAACACAGAACAAGACAAAATAGGAAGTGTACAAACTCAAGGGCCTACCCCAGGGGTCTCCAATCTTGGCAACTTGAAGACTTGTGGACTTCAACTCCCAGAATTCCTCAGCCAGCAAATTCCTCAGCCAGCAAATCGCTGTAGATGGTGTTAGAGTAGACAGCACTGGGCCATTGGGTAGGCCAGGGGTCTCCAATCTTGGCAACTTGAAGACTTGTGGACTTCAACTCCCAGAATTCCTCAGCCAGCAAAGAGGAATTCTGGGAGT
>JANHFJ010002845.1:76435-91153 GCA_032468195.1 Cerberus rynchops
ACCTAGGGGTTTTAAATTTTAAAATTGTTTGAATTTTTTAAATTTTAAATTTTTATCTTGGTTATCTTAATTTTTTCAGCCAATCAATTTAAACTGTTTTAATTGTATTTTTAACTTTTGTTGATTTTGTTTTTAAAAGGCTGTACACCGCCCCGAGTCCTTCGGGAGAGGAGCGGTATAGAAATTTTGCTATTAAATTAAATTATTAAGTCAGGATAAACCAGAACGATTCCCTACATAAAATGGTCTGTTAATACTATACATACGTTTCTGCATCAGTTTGCATTAATCAGATTATTTTAAGGGTGAAAATAAGATTGTGTTTAAGAGTTTGTTTTGCTTTGGGCCAAATCTAAAGGGCAAATAGCCAAGCTCCTATGTTTTGCCAACTTTCCCCATGATCATTTATAACTGCTAAAGAACAAAACACTTTGTTCTGATCACATTATACAGGTTGTTTTGAAGTAATTTGGAATTTGGTGACATTTGTACATTTCTTAATTAATTCTCAAAATATTACACTGCTTCATGATTGACTATTGCTGTATTCATTCCTCAATTATTTGCTAAAGGATGACCTTGAACGCTATTCAAAACTCTCACCTGCTTACTGCATTAAATTTGAGAAGGAAAGAACTGTTGCAAGTTTCACATTCAGAATATTTCCTATTGTAATCATTTGAGGCCAAATGCAAAATAGGTTTTCCAAAAATAATGGTTTTTATTCTGAGATTTCCTAGTTTTTAACTTATAGAATGTTTCTAAATTGCAAGCCATGTCAAAATATTTTTTTCAAAAATAATTGGAGCTACAGTACATGGCATATTGAAGACAAGGCAAGCTATTTTTAGATTAAGTAAAGGTGTTTATTATTTATTAATGGGTATTTACTAATAATGATAGCAATGCAAACTGATGTAGAAATTGTTGAAACTATAACATTAATTTCTATTAATCAACTAAAATTTTGAAAGCACAACTTCCAAGATCATAAAATCGGAATTTTTATTGTAGTGATCCTTTATAGAGCTGTGATACTACTGTATAAAAGCAGCTATGCTAAAATAATTAATTCTAAAAATAAATGTTTGTGTTTGGAAATATTTAGAAAAGCAGAAGATGAAAAATATGGTGGATGGATGGAATGAAATGTGGAAGAACTCTGTGCTATTAAATCAGAGCAAGTTGATCAGCATATGTCCACATAACCACCAGGTATTAAATCCGACTTGTTGACTAAACTAAACTATTTCTTGCAAGGTATGTATGTGTGCATTTTTCTATGTGTCTCAGATGTCAGAAAGATATTAGCATTAGATACTTAGCATGCTGACATCAAAGCTGGAAGATATGTAGCAAATGCATGACTCCATCCATTCAGTCTTCCTGTGTTGAGCTTTAAGATACAAAGAATACTTTTACTTGGAGCCATGCTAATTAAAGTAGAAGTTTTATTTGATCAGAAATTCTGCCTAATCTGGGCTTCTAACCATAACCTGAATTCCACTTCAGATTTTCTTGCTCGAGATGTATAAGCCATCCTCCGAAGTATTGCACTACATCTCATTCACTTCTCAGCTGAAGAATTACAGAACAAGCAAATCTGGATGTGTCAGCAGGCAGGCTAACTTAGGAACCAGAAAAATCAGTACCAATAGTTCTATTTTATAAATAAATGTTATAATATTACTAAATTACAGATTCTGGGTCCAATTCACATGAATATTATTAATAGTAGCTTCACATTCTTTACATCCCTATTCTGAACTTACATTGTCCTATTCTAATCTTCAGGTGATTGAGATATTTTCTCTTACAATGTCTATAGCACCCAAATTCCAAAATTATTATGTTTTTTGGCTTTAGATAAACATTGAATGATACCAAAACAAAACCACTGGTTCTCTTGAACCAATTTCTTGTCTAAACAACTATCTTTCAAAGATGATCAGTAAGTAGTTAACTGAAATGTCAAGAATTGAATTAAACCTAAATGTTTCATAAAATATACATGACTTGAATAATATTTGCATTAGACAAGTAAATATAGAATTGTAACATTTTATTATAATGGCATAAGATTCTTTTTTGTCATTTTTTAAACTTTTTTCTTATAGCACTTTAGTGTTTTTTCTTTGGCTATATGTATGTCTGGGTACATGTGTGCATGTATGTTGTTTTCTTATTAAATAAAAAACAATGAAAAATAATTGAACTAAAATTTTAGTGTAAATTAACTAGTCCTTCATTAGTACAACAGATACTATTAATAGTACATTCAGAAGCTTGAAACTAGTTTTAAAACTTGACTGTCCTGATGAAGATTCTCTCTGTGAATTTCTAGAGTGCCCTCATAGTCAATGTGACTAGTATTGTACTGTATATATAGGTTGACCTGGAGAATACCGATTGTAGCTCTTCAAAAATGAGATTTTTGTACAGAAGGGAGGATATTACATATTCTTTTCTGGAACTCGGTAGGTATATTTGTACTAGTTTCACTAGCTGACAAGATAATACATCAAATTATCTGCATCTTATCGAGATTACTTACCGGTATATTTTGCTTTTTTCTACTCTTGGTACAATATCAGACTTGAATTTGGCAGTCATAACATGACAGAAGTTTCTCAGAAGACATCACCTACATGGCGATGAAAAGACCAGGGGAGTATTATTTCTTTTCCTGCATTTATGACATCCCTGAAGTCCCAACAGGCATGACCTGGACCCATTTAGCAAGAGTGAGGTAAGGCGTTGCTGGTGTGTCAAATTATTTTTAAAGTTTTTTGATGAATAATGCAGCCGATACCCACTGTGGACCAGATGCCAGTGGGAAGAATCCACTGCAATGAGCAAAGCAAAATCTTGTGTTATGTGGGGTTTATTTGAGCTTGAGAATAGGCTCCGATCCTCTGTGGTACAAACTCTGTCACCTATGCACTTAACCATGTCCTCCGTGCTTTTCTGGGATAGCCAGGCAGAGTGCAAGTGACTGGATTAGGAAAATTTCCAATGCTTGAGAGAACCATGCCATGTATCTTAAAAGAAGAGGTTGTATGTCTTCTCTGGAAGAAGCCCTATGTGGAACAGGTGTTTTTAACCATTTCTACTTGGTGTCCAACTTTTCCTGGTGGCTTAGCTACAGATCATCCTAGAAGAAATGGATTATCTATGATGGTACAAAAATAGCATTGATTGCCCTGGTAGATGACCCTCACCCAGATCCTTGGTGGGAAAATGCGCCTCATTACTCCTGTAAGATCTTTCTCTGGCATATGATAATATTGGCTTGTGGTATCTTGCCAGGCTGCATACAAGGCCGGGGAATCTGAAACACTGCTTCAAGTTTCACCTCCTGAGGTCATTCCTGTCAAAAATTATGGCAACACTTGATCCAGCAGTTGTTTCAATTCAGGGTACCAGGGAGTTCAGTGCTCTTCCTCAAGCTATTTAGCATCTAAGATCCTGGAAGAGGTCAGGTCAGAGCAAGGATGCCCTAGAAAACTTGAGGCCAGGGTTCTGTCAGGGTTTGAATGGAGCAAAATAATGCTAGACTGCATCCAAAACCAAATTGGATAGATTCAGAATTGTGGGTGTACAAGCAGGTGTCATTTGTTAAGGTTGAATGTGTCCATCCTGCAAAAAGATGGGAATATTAGAGTTCTCCCAGATCCATCTGAGATGGGCCTGGACCAGGCACTAAATGTATTCTGTTCTGGCCCTGTACTTTGAAACTCATTGCCTCTGGAAATTTTAGCAACCTCTTCCTTTGTGGGTATTTCACATAGCTATTAAAACAATACTATTCCACTGTAGTTTTAACAAGGGTTAAACTTTTGGATGGCTATCTAAAGGATTTCTTTATTTAGTCTCTGTTGTGTACTGCCCAAAGTCTGTAGATTGGAGCAGGATACAAAAAAACGTGGAACAAATAAACAGTTTATCCCAAATTAATCTACTGCAGCATTAATTTACAATTATTATGTTGTGTTGTTACTTCTCTACACAACCCAACAGTAAAAAGTCACCTGCCAACTGCTTGGTTTTTCAAAGTGTTCATATATTTTATAACAAAACCTGTCTTATGAAAATATTACGAAGTTAGATATATCAAGGGCCAAAGACTCAACTATGTGGCGGTAGGCTTGTAGCATTTGCTATTAATAAATTATTTTTATTGATTCAAATCAGATCATGGATAAACCTGTAGGTAAAGAATATTCATGTTTTTGGCTTTTTCCATCCAATGCATGCTGTGTAGCTTTGCTTTATTTCATGTATACTGTCCTCAGCCTTTTTAAAGGTTAATTTCTAGGAAGCTGAGAAATAAAAATCAGACCTAGTTACCTAGAATGTATTTCCTGAGCAAATGTGTAGTGTTAACACATACTAGACTGGTATGCAAATGCAATCATTAACTCTTCATGGAGCAAAAAAATTCACTAGCTTAATATTCTCTATTTTTTTTTAATCTTTGGAAAACCCTGCTAGCCAAGAAGCAAAAAGGCTCAATCCATTTTACTTTAAAGAGGCAGAGATTTTTATATAATAATGACCAATGGAAGTATTAATAACATGGTATACACACGATTTATCCTTGTAAAAGAGACACAACATAGAAACCAGTAATAAAATTAAATTGAACCTAAAGAAGCCAAATTAATGTTTTTCTTTACTTTAAGTATGTTCAGACTCACTTCAAAAATATAACTTGAAGATAGATTAAAATTAGTGAAGTATCATTGTTATGATTCCTTTACCACTTACTTACATAGTCAAATAGTAAATTTCCATTCAGATAATTATGCAAAAGCATGTATAGCATAAATTACAGCTATGAGGTAGCGATTACATGTGCAATATGCACTAATGTAGATCAAGTACAAATGAAGGAAAAAAAACTTTTTAAACAGTTTCAAGTCCCATTTCAGAAACTGACACATGTACCATGTGCTGCCCATAGAGTTCTGTACATGCCTAGCGCTCACCAAATAGAAAGCAGTGTCACTTTATTTCATGATGTTTACAAAGTACGGGTCTCAATGCTGGGAATCTCACACACACATAGCCCAAGTGCTGGATATAAACACCCAATTCCATCCATTCAAGTTTTTGCGCATACACTTCCTGATCCAGCAAGTTACATGCCTGCAGAATCTTCTAGAGTCATGGTTCTATTGAGGTGGTGCTGAACCTATACATGCCAAATTGCTGGTGTCTCAGTTTGATAACTACTGGCTTCCAAAAATTACAAACTGTTCTCATGTTGTGAAATAAATACGTATGCAAGATGCCCATGTTTTGATATGTATTTTTATTTCCCTGCAGTTTTCACTTATCAAGAACAAGTAACAGGGAAAGTTGTCTGAACTAGTGCATAAACAAACATTCTGAAACACCACTACACGTATCTAATTTACAAGAACCGTATAAAAAAAGTCACTAAAACACTACACTACGAAGGTGTCCAACGCTTACAGTCAGACTTTTTCCAACCCGTTACTTGCCTTGTAGCCACAGGAAAACTTTCCAAAATTGAAAGACAATCTGCCATGACCCTCCCCCCTCCCCCATTACCTGGGATGGCTCGATATCTAGACATCCAATAATTATTGCAATGATATATAATGCAATACATACCTGGTAAAATATCATTTATGTGGTGTGTTACAGTTAAAAGCCGGTTAAATTATGCAGACTTCAGATAAAATATAATCAGTTGAAAATTTTCTTCATATCTGCACAGTTTAATATGTGCTAGATGCATAATTTGTACTAGTCAGGTTTTCTGTGTAATTATTTTTTATAAATTGGTATTATAAATAGAAATATACATTCAAAATATATGGAAAAGTGGGTTACTACATTAAATTTGCATGTATCGATCCATCCCTTTCCCCTGCACAGTAATAGAAAATACTATTTTGCCTTGAACTTCATATTTGACAGTGAAATGCCACTAAAGTATTTACCAAAAAGTCCATCTAAAATTGTGAAACAAAATGAACCAAGTGAAAACTTTACATTTCCTTTAGAAAAAAATTACAAGAATTTTTCCTAGCTATGAATCTTTAACTTTTTTTAGACACAAAGTTGGATTTATTTTTTACAAGATACAAAATGTAAACATGGCAAAATAAATAGTTAAAACAAGTGATGCAGGATCCCATTTCATGCTCATGATCCCATTTAAAGAATTATTTTTAAATCCATTCAGTTGCAAATTCAAGTGCAAAAGCATGATGATGAATATCTACTATTCAAGTAACAGAAATAATATTGATGATACAAATAAACTATTTTACAAGGTAGTGATTTTCCCAATTTTACAAAATGTACATTATATATCGACTTAATATACGATATGATAGTCCGTTTAGGTCCATTTTAATCCCCTGTGATCCACAGAGTTTTGTTTTGCATTCAGCTGGAATATAAATGACACCATCAGCACACATTGAGCTACTGTGTTAGGTTATGTCACCTCCATTGCTACTGTAGTCTCTGCTATTCCATTCAAACCCAATCTTTCGGGTTCATGGTTCTCTCTGAAAATGAAAAGAGAAGGGCAAATAAATATATAGTTATAATAATGAGCAGCATGGTATAATTTCTTAATATTTGACATTTTGTTAACTTGGCATCTCATATTTATTGTCTGAGAAATGTGTTAAAAACACAACAAAGCTAAAATTTTACTAGGAAGAAAACGACAATTTATGCAATATTTCCCAAGTGGCAAATGGTTTCTCTCATAGCATGTATAATGGGAATAAATAATAATCAGAGAATCTTAATTTGCATTAGGATAAAACAACGTATAAATATAGAAATGTAGAAGGATAAATGTATAAAAATATAAATGTAGATGGCTTTATACATTGTTTATATACATAATCTGTAGTATTTCAGATTTTTCCTGAAATTTATAATACAAGATAATTGGCTGAGTTAGCTTTCCACTTATGAGGGTAGATAATAATACACACTTTTTCCCAACAAGATACACAAATCAAATATCATTACTTAATTCAGCCTTTCTTGGATTAGGATTTATTGGTAAATCCACTTTAAAAAAAAAAAAAGGAGACACGGACATCACAAAAGCTTGTTTCATTCATATCCAAGAGACACACACCTTGCTATGCTGCTGATGGCACTGCTTGGAGTCACCTTTGGCACTCTATCCATACTGGCAGCAACTGTGGCAAGTTTTAAGGCGGTTGGCGATGGTGCTGAAGTCCTTGCATTGATATGTACATTGACTGGAGAAACAACACTGACATTGTTGAGGTGCACTGCATTGGTGAGACAAGAATTGTTCATAGGAAGTGTTTGAGAGCTGTTTGTGCACAATGCTGGGATTAAATGGTTTGTGGTGGTGTGACCGACTGTCCTTACAAGTTGTACAGCTGAGATCCCTGGGCTAGATGACAGAGCCATATTGGTGGAATACAGAGTTTTTGATGTTGCTGTTCGAAACAAAACAGATGTATTCAATAGGTTTCAAATAAAATAAAATAAAATACATGAAATAAGATCAAAACTACTATCCCATCTTAATGTCTTAATGTCTATGGCATATTCCATAAATTGTGTTAAGGGTGATGTAAGTTATAAGGCAACATATATGGGGAGGGCACCAGGATGGAGGCAAGTTATGAACTATGGTGGCTCATCGGTTAAACTGCAGTACTGCAGGCTACTGCTCACTCCAGGAGTACGATCCCGACCAGCTCAACATTGATTCAGCCTTCCATCCTTCCGAGGTCGGAAAAATGAGGACCCAGATTGTTGGGGGGGCAATTTGCTGATTCTGTAAACAACTTAGAAAGGGCTATAAAGCACTGTGAGGTGTATATAAGTGCTATTGCTGTGAAGCAATAATGCAAGAGATCTATGTCAAACATTAGGTATCATTCATCACTTAAAATTCAAAGGCACACTGTAACACTTTAAGTACATAAGAATTTGCAGATGCCCAACAAGAATTTTACTATTTTTATTAAATAATAAAAAATTAAAATCTTCCATGACAATTAATAGCAACATCCTGCTGCCACACTAAGATGAAAACAATGCAATGAAGAAAAATGTACCTGTTGGCTGAACAACACCGTTGATATTGTGGCTGGCACTCTGTTCCTTTGTCCCCTCACCCCGATTGGGAGCGGGTGCGCTCACCACTGCAGATGCAGCAAAATGGGCACTGGCCGAGTCAAGCGTTTTTGACATGCAATCAGAAGTGCTTGAACCCTGGGAAATTTACACAACAGTTTTCATAATTAACAGACTGTAAGATAGCATCAAATTAACTCTTATATAAACTATAAAAAAAATCAAAATCCAAGAGATGTTCTCTTAATGACAGAACTGCTTCTAACTCTTAGACTGCAAATACCTGTGCGGGATGCAGGAAAGGAAGGGGCTGCTTTGAATAAACAAATAGACTTTCAGTGGCTTTAGATTAGGTTCTGTCTACAGTAAGCTAAATACAAAATAGAGTTATCTTTTATCTTTACCATTTTAAAAGTTGTGGTGCAATGCTGAAATGTTAAAAGCACCTCTCTAAATGGCAATGTCTCCACATCCCTTCCAAAGAGAATTAAGTTTTATTTGTGTACATGGGAGTAAGAAACCCAGTTAAGTATGAGACAATATGCTATATTGCAACAACAAATGTAAATGCAAAAATATCAAAACACTCAAAATAAAGTCCATTGTGTTTACATATTAATAGTGTCATAATTTTCAAGAAAAGGCAATAATTCGTATTATTAGACTATTTAAATAATGTTGAATCAACATTAAAAGGGGCTAGGGGAAAATTGATGCAGAAATAAATGTCAAATTCTAAATATTAATAACTGGGGTTCTGTATTACATTATTAAATTAACAGATTTATTTAATTTCACCACAGGCTGTAGCCCAAGAAAGCTCATGCCTTTTAAAGTATAACACTGTGAATCTGCTATTTTTTAAGGTGCCCTTGGACTCTGGTGTTTTTTTGCTGCCATCAATTTAGTATATTAGTTACTCTTTGGAAAAATTGTGAAGCTAGTTGTATTAATTAGAAGACAACAGATTTTTTTAAAGAACAGATAAGACAGGCACACAAGCACTAATAGTATTAATAATAATAGTATGGGCTATAATCAATAGACAAACATGACTGTGGCATCCTATTTTTTTCACAACCACATTGCATTTATCTACTCTATTTAGGTTGCATGCTAAGTATATTAGAGACTGGTCTGTTTGAAGTAGATATGAAGACAAAAATGGGAGAGAGAAAAACTTCTTTAAAAAGCAAAACTGGTTCTACATTAGTTTCTAGAATACAAAAGAAACAATTTTCAAGAAAGGAATTTGTTACCTGTGCTTTTGGATATGTCTGTTGGGATTGATGCTGAGACTGCTGTTTCTGCTGGAGCTGAGCAAGTTGCTGCCTTTGCATTTGAACTAACTGCTGTTGATGTGTCTGAAATTGTTCTTCTGTAATACCCCCCGTTACTGTAAAAAGAAAGGAAAGAAAGGAGAACATGCTTGAATTTAAGGGTTCAAAGTCATATAAGTCACTGCGTAAGTTACATGGATTGGGAAGCAAAGCAATTTATAAATAGCTATATTATATAGCATAATGAATTTATGAAATGATCATTTTAAAGTTGTAAACTAGGCTGTTCACTAGTTTAGTTAGTTAACTACTTCTTATAAATTAAATAGCTGATGGTGTCTCAAAAAAGAGGAATATACAGGTTAAGAAAAGCATCTGCAAAATGTTATTTTAAAAAAAAACCCACCAAAAACAAAACTTCAACTGCAATTAATCATCATTCATTAACTAAGTTGTTATATCTGTAGTACTCCAGAACTCAATGAGTTCCTTGAGTAACCTATATTTTTTTACTGTGATTTGAAAACTATGGATATGTTTTAGATGTTCATACAGCAATATTTGCTAAAGTTACTGGGTTATTGACCATCAAAACTATAATTAGGGTTGTTTCAGAGTGAAAATGTTTAAGGAGACAAAAGAGATGAAGTCCTTCACATTTCTTATCATGGGTCTGTTTGCATATTATATCTTCCTAATCCTATACTTAAGCATACAGTTTATCTTTTGTATCTCCTGGCTTTTTCAGTCTTCCCACCACTCAATACCACAATCAGCAAACAGCAGTAGTTTTAATTCAAGGTTTAGTATGTTGTCTGAATATAGGCTCATGCCACTCCTAACCCTACTGAAATAGAGACTATGTTAAAAACAGGTCTATCACAAATAACGGGTATGAAAATTTAACATACTTATTTTCTTGTACCAATTTTCTTGGTTAATGATTTAAATGTAGATTTTCAATTTAAGTAGCTTATAATTCATAATGCATAAAGATACAAAAAGTTAACCGAGCAAAATGTTAGGCAGGCAAATCACATATTTAACCATCTGCCTAGTTAAAAAATTAATACCTACATCAAATGAACTTAATATATATAGCTACTGCATCACAAATAGAGATACAGTTTACCAATTTCTTCTGCTATGTGCTAAATTGTATCATTTGCTCTATTTTTATCTAACAGCTGACAGTGCAGGCAAATTCCCACTTGTATTGATGTGAGTATTTCTGCAAACATTTGTTTCATTTTCACTCATACTATTCCAATTTAGTATTTTTTTAAAAAACCACAAGTATAATTGAGCCTGGAAATAATTTTGGATGGTCAATTAAATTAGCTTGTGCAATCCAACTGAGCTTAGCTTATTTAGAAACTGACAGGCTTTGTTGGTCAATTATGTCAATATAATTTTTTATGAGAAACATATTCTATTCCAGAAGTTACCACAGTTTTCTAAATAATTACTCAAATCAATGAAAATAAGCTAAAACTGAGCTAATGAGGCTAAAACGGGTTCAAAAGCATTTATGGTTGCAGTTAAATTACTGTATATTTATACCTACATACAGTATATTTATACCTACAGTATAGAAAATCCACAAATGTTTTCAACTATTTCAGTACCATTTGAATTTTCAATTCCATTTACACCAGAAATATTTCAGATATTTGCAGCTCCAGGTTCTTTTTTATTACTTATAATTTTATGTAAGCACCAGGGGCACAGAAGCCCGTACCCAATTGTGCTATGTTGAAAAGTATTTCTGTCATATAATTAAAAAAAAGTTAAAGCTAAAATCAGAAAAAGCCATTCCTTTGATATAAATTCCTTTTTAACATTTTCTATTGTTAGGTCAGAGATGGGCACTCTTTTAGTAATTGGGGTGCACATAAGAATGCAAGATGATCCAAAATAGGTATACATATGGATAGGGCAAAGATTTTTTATATTTTCATGAGCTGGAGGAAAAATGTTCCAGGATTTCTTAGCTGCAACTTGTACTGTAGGGCATTTTAAAATTTATACTGCAGTTTGTTAATTACTGTAATTATAGGAGTTTCTATAAAAGCTCTAAAGCAGGGGTGTCAAACTTGCATTGTCACATCATGTGACATATCAGGACTATTTTCCCCTTCCCTAAACCGGGCAGGGGCGGGGCCAGCACTCCGCCCGCGGGCTGCGAGCTTGACAGCCCTGTTCTAGAGCTTCAGGCTACTCATTCCTGTGGAAAATATTTTATTTATATAGTTCACATTCTGCCCATCTCATAGTCATACACCTCTGGTCATCTCACCGATATTCTTTTCTTCAAAATTGATTAAAACTTGTGATTTTTAAAAAATAGGAATGGGAAAACATAGTACACTCTTCACCCCGATAATGTTCCTTTGAAGTGAAAGATTTCAAGCAGAGCAGAGCAGTTGAAATTCAACTGTATATTCAGATCTTTGTAC
The DNA here is from genome assembly GCA_032468195.1 of Cerberus rynchops. Lineage (NCBI taxonomy): Eukaryota > Metazoa > Chordata > Lepidosauria > Squamata > Homalopsidae > Cerberus > Cerberus rynchops. Next base: position 88,296 of record JANHFJ010002845.1, read on the forward strand.
AGGAAGACTAAGAATGAAGAGAAAGGGCAAAGTGTACAGGTAGTCCTCAACTGATGATTACAGTTGAGCCCAAAATTTCTGTTGTTAATTTATTAAGTGACTTTTGCCCCCATTTTACAACCTTTCTTGCCATAGTTAAGTGAATCACTGCAGTTGATAAATTAGTAACCCAGCTGTTAAGTGAATCTGGCTTCCCCATTGACTTTGCTTGCAAGAAGGTCACAAAAGCATCTGAATTTTGATCACATGATGAGTAGGGTGTTGCAAAGGTTATCACTGTAAATAAAATGGTCCTAAGTCACTTTTTTCAGTGTTGTAGTAACTTTGAACAGTCACTAAACAAATTGTTATAAGTCGAGGACTACCTGTACATCCTTGCATTTCTATTACATGCAGTCCTACACTTACAATCACTATTGAGCCCAACATTTCTGTTGTTAAGTGAGACACTCGTTAAGTGAATTTTGCCCCATTTTATGACCTTTTTTGACACAGTTGTTAAGTGAATCACTGCAGTTGTTAAGTTACTAACACGGCTGTTAAGTGAATCTGGCTTCCCCATTACTGGTCAGAAGGTCGCAAAAGGTGATCACATGACACTGAAATCTTCACAAATATGAGCCAGTTGCCAAGCATCCAAATTTTGATCATGTGAACATGGGGATACTGCAACAGTTTGTGAAAAACAGTCCTGTCACTTTTTTCATCGCTGTTGTAACGTTGAAAGGTCTCTAAACAAATTGTTGTGAATCAAGGACTAACTATATTGTTACGATTATCCAGTGTCTGAAGAAAGATCTAGAGTTGAACATAATGTACACAATACTTGAGACTACAAGTAGTCCTCAACTTACAACCATTTGTTTAACAACTGTTTGAAGTTACAATTGAGCTTTAAAAAAAAGACTTATGACCAGACTTCTCATTTACTACTGCTGCAACATCCCGCAGTCCTATAATCAAAATTTGGTTGCTTGGAAATCAGCATGCAATGTATGACAGTTGCAGTATCCTGAGGTCATGTGATTGCAAAGTCAAGGGGGAAGCCAGATTTTCTTTAATGACAGTGTGATTTGTTTAATGACTGGCAAGAGTTATAAAAGCCATCACAACTTGTTTAACGACTGTATCATTTCCCAATGAAAGTTCTGGTTCCAATTGTGGTCATATGACAAGTATTAATTATAAGACCCAATTATAGTCGTCTGCCAAGATTTAATTGTTTCATTCAGGTAATTTCTCCTCCCAATCACTTAAGCTTTTCCTCTGCTTAAAAATCACCTCACATAGGAAATAGAGAAAGCTATAGCTAATTTTCCAAATGTAAAGATTTTTTTTTTACTTGTAGGGACAAAAACAGTAAAACTACTTCCAATATTGATAGGAGTCAAACATGTTTTAGCATGGACTATTCCAACAATCTACAGAGAAGACTTGCTTCTCTTCAATAAAAACATATAAAACATCCAAGGGATGCCTAATCAATGATGCCATATTCAGATATGCATACTGACAAACAAGACATCTTTTGTAGGTATCACAGAATTCAAGCTATAAGCTAAGAATTACTTCCTAAATGTATTTGTCTCTTAACTCAAAATATTTCTCTTTCTTTCACTCTCTTTAGGACAGCTGTGTACCAATCAGGAAGACAAGATTGTTTACTTCTACTTTTTAGAACACTACCGAGCCTTAATTTCTCTGGTTTCAACCCCCCTCTGACGGGAGGCTGGCCGTCTCAGGCCACTAATGGACTGATTGGGTTCCAGAGGGAACTTGAGGTTATTCCAGAAAGTGGTTGATGCCTTGGAGGCTGCATGGAATAATAAAGTGGCAACAACTTTGGACTGGATCGCGCCTGAGTGGCCTTTCTATGCCCATCATTCCCAATGTTACCCATGGTATATACAATGGAACTAAGAGAACTTAAGCAAGCTAAGAGACACCTAGAGCAGTGGTTCCCAAATTAGGCAGTACTGCCCCCTGGGGGGCAGTGGGATGACTTAGAAGGGTGCTAAGAGGCAAGGTGGGAGGCAGAGGAGTGCCCCTCCCAGGGTGCAATTCTGCTTTGGGCTCTGTCGGCCACCAGTCAGCTGAGCACTTTCGGTTCCAGCCAGACTTGCCCCAATACCTCCTATGCCTAGCACTTTAAAACCTCCTGCGCGTAGCACTTTAAAATCCGGGTGGGGGAGACAAGGGAGTAGCCAGTGCAAGGGAAAGAGGCTTTTTCTTTTTCCCAAGGTATTCCTTCTCTTCCCCCTTCTATTCTCTTTGTGGGCAGAAGAGGTTTCCCCACCCACCAATCCCCAGATGCCCTCGCTATCCCCAAATTTCCCAAGCAATGGGGTGGGGGGGGATAGAAAGAGAGAGACGGAAAAAGAGAGAGAGAGAGAAGGGAGAGACAAGAAAGAAAAGGAAAGAAATAAAGAAAAGGGGAGAGAGAAAGGAAGAAAAGGGATAGACAAAGAAAGAGGGAGGGATGGAAAAAAGAGAAAGACTGGCCGCCAAACTTTTCTAACTCTCTTTACAGCCAAGCAGCTTGGAAGGCTGCAACAGTCTGTTTCTTTAAGGTACTTTGACGCAGCCTGCTGTCCAGGTGGGGAAGAGGCATTAAAAGTACAGGCTTTAAGCTTCCAGCTGTGGCCACTGGGAAGGACCCTCTATCAGGGTTCCACACAACATCAGCAATATAATTAGAATTCCAAAGAGACAAAGCCCAAAGAATAAGATTTTATTGAAGACATTGTTCTGATATAACCTGGAGAAATCCTGAATCTAAAGTTCCAGGGCTTTCTCCACCCAAGTAAAACTGAAAGTTCCACCCCACTAATTATCACATGTTAATTTCCCTCCAACCA
>JANHFJ010002845.1:261446-272639 GCA_032468195.1 Cerberus rynchops
ATACATGCCAGTTGCCAAGTGGCCGAATTTTGATTATGTGGCTATGGATGCTGCAGCTATCATGTGAAAATGGTCAAAAGTCACTTTGTTCAGTGTCGTAACTTCGAACAGCCACTAAATAAAGGTTGTAAGTTGAGGACTACTTGCCGTGTTCATTTGCAGAATGGATTGTTTCTTTAGATTTTACCTCCCCCCCTTTGCCCAAGACTTCTTACATCAGAGATTTGTGAGACATATGAGGTGAAGAAGAGTCTGAGCAGAAGGCAGTTTGTGAAACATTTAATAAAATTATTTAAAACCAGTATCAATTGTTTTACTTTAGTGTTGTTTTGTTTTGTTCACATTTCGCTTTTAAGTATATATGCAATTTCATGCAAGATAGCTTACAAAACCTTTAAAGTAGGATAATAACATACATGGCGAAACTGTTTTTTCCTCATGAAGCAGATGAGTGGTGGTGAAAGAACGCTATAGAACTATCCATAATCCTGTAGTGTAACCTATAATGCAACGAGTTTCTAACTCTGGTAATAGATAAAGAAATAGCACAAAAAACAGTGGTTGTGTCATGTCTTTTTAAACAGACTGTTTCTTATGCTGTCACAAAATGGCTGTCAAACTATCATCAGTGTACATAAATAGCATTGATACGAATATGACATCCTCTCTTCCAGTGGGTATTACTATATCAAGTATTGTGATTTCCTCTGACTTCTTCATGTGTCCGTTTTCTATCGAACAATCAATATTTCAGGTTCTATATGGTAGATAAACTGTTAAAATATGCTTTTATTGAGAACTCAGAGCATATTTCACTCCATATATGTAGAGGCATTAAAAAAGGATTCTATGCAAGTTTCTTCAAAGGGAAAGAAAGAGGACAGTTTTACAGATTCCCCTCACATATCTCTATTCAGCTTTTTGATTCTGTTTTCCAATCGTCTGAAGCAGACTTCGCTGGGAAGGGAATAAAAGAAAATACAAATTTCTGTTCTCCAGAGCAATGTGTGTAATGATTGCATCCCTTTTTCTCGCAATAGGCACCTATGATGAATTTCAGACTTTCATGAAACTAAGGGAGCCTCCCATTTGTAAAAGAATCGGGGATCCAACCAAAGAGCAATAATCATAATAATTTATATTGCTAAATAGTCCCAAAAAGCTTAATTATTTCTAATACTGACAGTGCAAAGTATAAGTGTGTGTGTGTGTGTGTGTGTGTATACATAGACATACATACATACATACAAACAATTCTATTTTACCATAAATAATTATTTAATCTTTTTTTTTTAGTTAGTTTGTCACGTCTTAAAAAAACTTTTGGAAATAAAGGAGATAAAAGAGAACGTCTTGCAGGTACATTTAAATGGTAAGTAATATTTGTGATTATCATACTTAGTTTTCTTTAAAATCTAATTGTGTCTAAATTTAGACAGTATATTAAGTAATAGGAAACAAGAACTGTTACTGCCATCTGTGGTAGCAGGGATATAATAATACATAACACTTTCTAACTACTATTTCAGTGTAGATAGCTTTATGAAAGTTAAGATTAGTTAATTGAATAAGTTGTATAAGAGGCAACAACATTTAAATCAAGACATGACAGCTTTCTAAACGTTGCTGAAATATAATTCCCAGTAGCTCTAACTAATGGTCAATAATGAGAGATGCAAGAATGGAGGGAATTGTTTTATGTTCAAGTGGAATTATTTCATGTGGTGCTTTCCTTTAGCTGGACCTAAACACATAAAAGAAACACAAACCCAATTTATGTCAGTGCAATTCTGAACTTTCCCTGTTGCATATATCTTTTTTCTCTTTTGTGAATAGGATGAATATCATGATAAATGAAATCAAGATATTTCCTTTTATCTTGTAGGGCTATTACAGACCAATGGTAGGATTGCTTTGAAGGAGATTACAAGACAGCTAAATTTGGAGAATGTGGTTGGAGATAAAGTTTTTGTAAGAAAAATAAGTTATATTTAGAATTGCATATATGTCAGTATGAATACTAGAATAATGTACTAAGTTAGTATTAGAATAATTATCATTTTGAGATTGCTTGTGTAATAAATGGTCCTTCTTTTGGATAAGGGAAGAAAATAAATAGAAATAAGGGTCTTTCTTACCTGAAACAACATGGAATGAAATAATGACTATTGAGGGAAAAATGAGTATTAAGCAGTACTTGTAGGATATGAAGGATAGATTTTCTAGATGTTCTAAATAAGTTTATTTTTACCTTCTTAAAAAAACTAACATTTAATATCATACAACAAACATCAAAACATGAAAATATTGAGAACTGATAAGATTGTCAGGAATTCAGAAAATGTAACAGATTGTATGTGTTAAAGGGAAAGGTAGAAACCTGGGTACAAATCAAATCCCCACCAATGCTAGCAGGGCAAGCTACTCCTACTGTAAATAAACAAGGAGCAAACCACACACTCATTAGCCTTAGTGATGTTATGTAGTTGGATAATGAAACATCTGCAAGCAAACATCTAAGCTCAGAGACCACCAAGAACTTAACAATTCAACTCTGAAATTCTAATGGATTTTTTTTTCATTAGACTAAACAACACAATTTATTTGGGGAGGGGTTAAATTGAACTTTTTAAAAATTATATTATTTAGACCAGATTCCTGAATTTGTGATAATAAAATAGTGTGAAAGATCAGTTCTATCTGAATTTTTTGTAATTTATTGCACCACAAAATTTGAGAATCTTGGCCATTGAAATGATGCATTTTTTTAAACAGGTGTCAAATTCTGATTCTGTACAACTTAGATATTTTTCATTTGAAAGTGTTAAAATTATTGATTATTGTCAGAAATAGTTTGTTGTTCCAATCATCATTATTTAAATTTATATGCCACTCAATTCTGTGATTTAGATATTTAGGCAACCCTCTATTTCAGCTGCTAAGGTCTTTGGCTTTTTCCCTGCTCCCTTCTTATGCCACTCCTGCTCAGAACAAAATATTCAAAAGTTGGGTCTGTGAATAGAATGGTTGGTGTGCAAAACAGTTGGCACATCCCTAATGTCTCTCATATCTAAAAAAAAGTTTCAGATGTTCTTGAAACGGATACGAGGGGAAGTCATTCTTTTTATAGCAAAACAAAATTAAATGATGTGTGAGTCAGTCAATAGTGCATTCTTTATTGCTGGATGATGATTGGGATATAAGAGTTTAGGGATTCCAACAAACATTAGTCTTAACAGTTTAGCCATTTTATAGCACAAATGGCAGCTACTATCATACTATAAATTTCCAAAAACTGTAATTTATTGTTCAAAGTTTTAGGTGAAGCAGATTTCTAGATAGTTACAATATTGCAATTTTCCATATTTCAGATTTTAATATACAAATCAATCTTTATAACTTGCTTGCCTTTTAGGGTAGTTTTGCAGAAAATCTTGCATTTCTTCTGGAAGCATTAAAGAGAGGTAAGCATATCCCTTTGATAGTTAATAGCATAGAATGTGTAGTTACAGAGGTGAGCAGAAATTAGATTGCACCTGAAAAACCTGGAAAACACATAAATGTTTAACATTTTCTGTGGGCTTGAAACTGAAGACCTTCTGAGTCCTCAAATAAGTAAAATGTATATTTGAAAAGTATAAATATGCTGTTTGGTTTACTGAGGGGTAAAGTTTTGTGCAGCACTTTGCCAACAATGTTCCTGACATACATGCAAATCTTGGCTTCTTATGTGGTGACATCTTGTCATATTGTCCGGTATTCCTAGCCTGTAGAGTTTAATAAAATGGTTAGAGAGCTTGGTAATATGTCCTTTGCCACTTATGAGCTGCATCTGTGTCCCTCTGTACTCTTAAGGAAAGCTGGGAGTGTGTGATCAGCTGAATCTGGGAGATAGTCAATGCTTCTTTATGAAGGGATGTTTCCTGCTGCCTTGAATGAGATAACGGAGTCCTTGTCTGGTGACCGTAGTTGGGACCAGCAACTCAGTCATTATGCAAAGTGGTCACTAAGTGGAACTGTGACTTTGCTTGTGATCACTAGCTTTCTCTTGCTTTATAAAGCTACAAAAGTCATAAATGCGAGGATTGGTTGTAAATTACTTTTTCATCACCATTGCAATTGTGGGTGATCGTTAAATGAGACAGTCACTAAAGAAGGACCATCTGTCATGTGTTCCTTCCCTGGATCCTATGCTAGAAAATATTGTTCTTTAACATACGCTTCCAGAGGAAGTAGATTGCTTGGACCCTTTTTACTCAGAGTTTAGACCTGGTTATGCAGTGGTGAATGATTATCTTGGAATTTGATAGGAGGAATATGCCCTTTCTGGTCCTATTAGTCCTCTCATTAGCCTTTAACATCAATGACCATGTTATTCTTCTGGACCACTTTCTGAAGTAGGGTGCTTCAGTAGTTTAGTTTCTTTCTCTGTGGTGCTTCTAGTTACTTCCAATTTATAAAACTATTCACTTTTTTTGGTCAAAACTAGAAAAAAATAACTAAATAATATTGGCGAAATACAATAGTGGTCATTATGTTGAAAAGTGTGGAAAATATTTGGCTCATTAGTTGAGTTCTGACATATCTACAGCTTGAATTGTATGAGCAAACTTTATTCCTATTTTTTTCTCAGTGCTTGTTCTGCGTCATTGCAGGGTGCCTTGTTTTTTGCATTGCACTTGCCTCGCGCTTAACAGTGAAGTTATCAGTGCATGATGCCACAAAAGGTTTTGTTTATCAACCAGATTGTCACAAAGCCCAATGCTTTATTCAACAATAAAGAAAGAAAATGTTGATTAATTATATAGAGTGTACAAGTACTACTTAAAGTTATTTATATAGCAAGTAATCGACATCTCAGTCACTTATGCAGAGGTTTTCTTAACAGCCAGTTTGTAAAGTAAGCTAAAATGCAGATGAATGTAATAACCTTAAAGTGGTTTCTTGAAAGTTCTAATATGTAGTAATTTTATTTTATGTTTTAGGAGATCGTGACCACAGTTGCCCTGTTTTGTTCATTCTAGATGAGTTTGATTTGTTTGTCCACCATAAGAACCAAACGTTACTATATAACCTTTTTGATATATCACAATCTGCACAGACACCTATAGTTGTTATTGGTCTGACTTGTAGGCTGGTAAGATGATATACTTTTTTTCCCTGTAAGTCATTAGGAGTCTGCAAGTTCAAATATTAACTATTTCTGGTTTTGATTACAGGGTAGTCTTTGACTTACGACTGGTCTTTTAGCAACTGTTCAAAGTTACGATAGACTCCTCAAACCCCTCCTCCCTAATTTTGAGTTATGTGACTGATTTTGAGTGCTCAATACCGGTCCACATTTATGACTGTTTACAGGGCCCTCATGGTCACATGACTGCAATTTATGATGGTTTTGTGAAAAACTGGTGTTTACTTCTGGTTTCTGGGAAAAACTGGCCCATGGCAGACAATGGGCTTGCTTAACAGCTGTAATGTTTGCTTAATGATTGCTGCAAAAAAAATGTATGACTAACATGACTTAACATTAGTGATTGCCAGAGCTCAATTGTGGTCGTAAGTCAAGGACTACCTATAAATGCAAGTAAAGATGCTTTCAGGAGTTGTGAATCAGTTTCAGTTATGAACTGTTTCACCCATAACAGTGCATGAATAATATAATAGCCAAAAGTACTTCACTTGCTACTGGCTTAAGGTTTCTTCCTGATGAATTTTGAAAACTGTCTACAAAAGAAAGTTCATACAGGTAGTTCTTAGGTTACTTTATTTGCTAAACCATGGAGCCCTTAGTGCTCTCTGAGCCTGGTTGTTTTCTTGCAGCTGTTTCATTGCCCAACTAGGTAACAACTTCAGTGCTAGAAACCACTCTGGTTTCTACTGCTGATAATGTTTACCTAATAAATAATAATAAAACATTTGCAAGAAAAGAACCAAGCTCAGAGAACACCAAGGACTCCACAGTTCAACCCTGAGCTACAAATGTCATCTTCTGTGGCCACTTGCTAACCCCCTCAACGGCTTGGAAGAGTAATACACACACAAGGTGAAACCAATTATCCAAAGAGGAACCATTCAAAATATGGATTGAAAAAAACCCATATTATTCTGAGAATGGGACTACATCCCTTCTGTTCATGTTTTTGATGTGACAAAACATCTGTTTATCATCTCCGGGGCATAGAATGCTAGATTAGATGGACAGTTGTGGCTTGATTTAAATAGCTCTTCTAGTTAGCAGTGTGTGAATGTTTTATTTTAAACCTGAGCATTTTAAACTATCATTGCAAGCTCTTAATATTTTAGGATCTCTCTAGCTGAATTTATAGATGAACTAGAAGTTTGATTTGCAAACTTCTGAGTTTTGTTCAGAGCTACTCTTGAAGTTTATGAGCTCTGCAGAATAATAGCATTAGATATTTATCATTAAATATCCAATATCCTTGAACTAAATGCTAATTGCAAACTGTATTTGTAATCTTTTATTAGGATATTCTAGAACTCATGGAGAAAAGAGTGAAGTCAAGATTTTCCCACCGGCAAATATACGTAATGAATTCCTTTGACTTTAAAACATATTTGAATATTTGTAAAGAACAATTATCCCTTCCTGCAGAATTTCCAGAAAAGTCCTTTATCCAGAAGTGGAATAGACACATACAGGTAATTTAAATAAAGCAACTGAATTGCCTGCTGAAGGTTCTCCAGAGAAACTCAGGGGAACAGAAATAACATTGACAGTTTGAGTACATTGGTTTTATATATGATTCAAAAATTGGCAAGGTAAACCTGGATCCAAGAACAATTCCCCTGGGAAGTATTTGAGCCATTTTATCCATTTTTTGGGGAATCCAGTAGATTTTCTGAGAACCAAAAGAAACAACAAAGGAAGGTCGATTAGCCCATTATTGCTATAGCCTGCAAAATCAATTCTGTTTGCAGAGTTTGTATTAAAGGGAAGAGAATGTCAACATGCAAATCATGTTATACTTGACATTTTGCTCCTTTAGCTTCCTACACATATACACTTTATTTCCTACCTTTATTACTTCATAAGTAACTCAAGGTAGCAAATGTGCATAATACTCTCCTCTTTTCCTTGCAACAGCAACCCTGTGAGGTGGGTTGAGCTGACAGAGACTGACTACACCAAAGTCATTCAGATGCCTTTCATGCCAAACCAGGCAATACAGAGGTGCTTTGCACTGCTTTTCTTTGTTTGGTGAAGCAGCTGTGCATCCACATGCAATGTGTAGTCATCAGTGGTATAAAGTATAAAGCAGCCCCTTGGGCCTGGAAAAAGATGCAGCTGCTTTATTAATTTGACAGGAGATGTTTGTTCATGCCAGTTTAAAATATCTCAAAAGATGTGCACAGTCCTGTAAGCTTAACTATAGCCACCATGAACCATACTCATCCATAATCATGAATGTTTCACTACTGTCTACTTCTTCAGCTAAACTTCTGAGAACTTCTGCTCTATGTGGAGTTGAAGCAATTGAATGAGTCATTCAGGCAATGAGTCATTATAAGCTTATTCAGCTCCCTTTCAATCTGGTTCATAACATTCTCTAAACAAGATACATCTTAAGTGAGATGTTTATCTACAGACCCAGATACTGTTTAAAAGTTTTTAAGTTTTGAAATAGGACACTTAGAATACTTAGTATATACCCTGAGAGGTAGTTAAAACACAGCTAACAGGATGGGTTAAATTTTAAGTAATTTATTTGGCAATTGTTAAAAGGTTAAACAATTGTCTTAAAATTTAATTTAATTTCCCCTAGTAACTCTCTCATGTATTCCTAAAACTATTAAAATGTGATTTATATGATTTCATTCTTACATGCCTTCGTTATACAATGAAATCTCAGTTTTGCAGACATTAATACAACTGACTCTGTGTGTTGGGAAGCATATCTTTGTTTTAAATTATATAAATTATGGCAATCCCTTCATATTGTTCATGAGTTTCACTTTTTTATAAAACTAATGTGCCTTTTTTTCCAATACAGAACAGAACCTATTGTATGCCTAGTGGCCATTTATTTTGCTTAAATAAGTATGGATTTATAGGAGAATTGAGGAGCGTTGATATCTTTTCTCATACTTTGATTCAGCAACACCTTCCCCAAAAGTAGCAACATATTCTTTAAGTGAAAATAAGGAGTAGTAATGATAACTTTAATTGGAGAAGTCTTTCATCAAAATAGCTGCTTATAATTAAGCCTTTAATTCAAGTTTTTGGACTGAAATAATTACTACAGAGAAGGCTACTACTTTACCCTTCACATTTTTGAGGGATATTCCAGGGAACATAGGAGTTTTCAAAATCTTTCCCTGATGCTGGAGCAAAGGACCCATTTTATAAGCATCTTTGATGAACTTTCAGAAGGAGCTATAGCAAGTGTTTCTGTCAAAGCAGAATACATAAAATAGGCACGCTGAAAGATGCTGTGGATTCACAATCTTGCTCTGTTCTTGGAATATAAATTTATTTGTGAAGTTTATGGAATGTGGACCAAGCAATGGATTGACTTGGTGGGGTGGGTCAATTTTGCCTTACCCTATTCCAGAGGTGAGAGTGGCTCCCACCTTGTCATCAAGCTCCGTGGAGCAAGGTAACATCCAGCAAGTCAGTATCATAATCAATTTCATTCATGAGTTTAATGCAAGAATTAGGAACACTGTTCAGAATCTTGGAAACTAGTCTGGGACATTTTAGCTTTTTGTTAGTGAGGTCATTAAGGGGAGTCTCATTAAAGGTTTTGCATCATTTCCACCTGGGCTTTCTGCATAAGCCTAAGCAGTCAAAAATCACTGTCTTGAATGTTCTGGAATCCTGTTTCTTTCTCAACCTCCTCAAAGTGCCCTTTAAAAAAAACAACTAGAAACGTATTTAAATGTGCATTTAGTCCTGGATCATTCTTAAATACCCAGAGCCTGTCAGGATTGCAGAGTGAATAAATATGATACATAAATGAACAATGTTCCATTATTATGGTAATCATTAAGACATTTGTAAAACAAACAAAACCCCTTACAGCTAAATAAAACGTTAAAGCAATATTATTGTTATAAAGCAAAGTATTATAAAAAGTTCTGCCTAAATTTCTCGCTTTTTGTCCCCTCTGTGGAGAATATCTTGCTCATTCAGTTGGCTTAATCCAAAATGTAGCTGCATTTTAATAATTTATAACTGATAGATTTAAAAAGAGGTTTGAAATGGCTTTAGATTTTCTGAAATTGGTTACAGAAAGTCCTCATGTAACAATGGTAACTGAGACTATAATTTTTATTGCTAAGTGATATAGTTGTGAATTGTGTACACATGTAACTCTGCTACTTTATTTTTGGAGAAATTCTGATAATTCTGGTTGCTGCTATTAAATCATTACATGTTGTTAAATGAGGACATTACATGGTTGCCAATCTCCTAATGGCTTCCCCGTTGACTTTGCTTATCGAAAACCAACAAGGTTGCAAATGGTGATCATGTGGCTGGGATGCTGCAACATCATAATTGCAAGTTAGCAGCCATGGGGATTTTGTAGCTGGTGTAAATACAAGAACCAGTTGTAACTATTTCTCATTCAGCACCATTGTAAATTCATATAGTTGCAGAATGAGTTATCATTAAGCAAAGACAACTGTATGCCATTCTCTCTAGTAATGCATATTTGTGTTATGAATAAATATGTGTAATCTTAAATGTTTTGATACATAATGTTTCAGTGTAAAATAAGCAGCTCTTAAGATGTTGCATTAGAGTGATCAATTATTTTAAAATTAATTTTAGTCTCTTCTAGAAGACATAAAAGTTCAAGATGTTCTACAAAATCAATTTTATTATAATAAAGATCTGCGGTGCCTGTTCATGTTGTTGGTAAGACGTTAGTATTTTAATTTATTTCTAATCAAGAAATAAACTAGCAATTCTGATAAATGGAAAAAAGTATTATTGTTAAGAAAAACAACTGATTTTTTAATGCTAAACTTTATAATTAATACACGATAAATGGCTTAAATATTTTTCCTTAAAATTTTCATAATCTTTAGCAGGTAAAACAAAACCCGGTAATTTTCAGGGAAGGAAAAATAATTAAAATTAATGGAATGGAATGGAACGTTAAAAACAATGGAATGTATTCCAGTTAACCCTGTGTGAGACTGAGCATAAAAGTTTTTGTGATGAATCTGTTGCAAGCTGAGTGGGGCTTCTTACAATAAAAAAGAAATCAACTTTTTCTATATTAGAAAACGTGGGAATTTTCAGTAAGCCTTGTTCATTTATTAGCCTTTAGTGGTAGTCCCATGTTGAGTGCTACATATTTGCCACCCAACCTCTACATAGAGATTGTGTGATGGAACCATGCTGCCATCTTCATTCTAACCAAAAAGGACAAGTCCAAATAAGCCTGAGCAAAACATCTAAATTTGCACAAGTTTTTCACATGCCTCAGCTTTATACCAAGCAGATACTTACTATAGATCCCTGATCTAAGTTAGCCAGTTTGACTTTTCCTTCTTGGAGAGTACTTTCACCTCTTGATTTGTCCTATCATTATTTTTTGTGATAAATTGTGTATTTTATTTTGGAATGAAAAATCTTTTCTATTTGCAGATGCTTGCGTCAAATAATATAACTGTGGCTCATCCTTACATTCGCGTCTCTGACTTCTTGGAAGCCAGTAAACTCTGTAGGATGGACACAAAAGCAAATATTGTGCATGGTAAGATAATATTTGAGAAAAAAAAGAATGTATAAATTTTTAGTACAGGTAGTCCTCGACTTACAACAGTTCATTTAGTGACTGTTTAAAGACACAACAGTTGAAAAATGAGACTTATGATAGTTTTCACAGTTACATCCTTTGCAGCATCACCGTGATCATGTGATCAAAATTCAGATGCTTGGCAACTGGTTCATATGTATGACCATTGCGGTGATAAACATGAGTCAGTTGCCAAGCATCTCTGTCCCAAGGTCATGTGATCACCTTTGGTGACCTGACAGGCAAGTCATTGGGGAAGCCAGATTCACTTAACAACTGGGTTACTAATTTATAAACTGCAGTAATTTACTTAACAACTGTGGCAAGAAAGGTCGTAAAATGGGACGAAACTCACTAAATAAATGTCTCATTTAACAGCAGAAATTTTGGGCTCAATTGTGGTTGTAAATCAAGGACTACC
>JANHFJ010002845.1:275470-287326 GCA_032468195.1 Cerberus rynchops
ACATAGAGGTATCTATAACGGCTCCTAAATGTGAGACCCTGGTGGTAGGGACCAGCTGGCTTTTTGAATAATTAATAGGAAGCCACGCTGAACCTGAATTTGTTGTATTATGGACCCACCTTTCTGAAACTGTCTCCTTCCATCGGTCAGTGAAGTATTACAGTTGACCGCCAACAGGAGTGTCCCCAGACGCTCTATCTGGAGGGACCGCTAGCCCTCTCCAAAGGGACATTTGTAGTGGGGGAACTGGCGGTACCTATGTCTGTAGTCTTGAGACTTGTCGGGCCTTCTGGGGAAGGATCGTGGTCGATAAGAATGGGGCTGGGATGTGGTTGATGCACGACTGATGAGGCAAGAGGAAGAGGCCTGAAGGTTTGTGGCTTAGGGTAGAGAGAGAAACTGCAGCTAGCCCTCTTAGCATGAGAAGGAAGGACCTTTCGTGTGTCCTGGGTTTCAAGAGGAGAGGTTCGAGAGCCGCACCAAAGAGCTTGTCTCCTTGTAGAGGGCCTGAAGAGAGCTTCCATTTGGTCTTGGAGACTGCCTGTCAAGACCTAAGCCAGAGCAGCCTCCTTGTAGTTGCTGCAGGCCACATTACTCATGCAGAAAAACAAATGGCATTCAGAATTGCGTCGGCCGAAATTGAGTTGCAAGAATTATCTTGCTGACATCGGGGTGCAACCTTGCGTCGGATGGAGAGAGGCACTCTTGTAATTGGCGGAGCTACATGAGGGTTGTTCTGTTAAAAAAGGTGGATGTGAAGCTGCCTTTAATGGCGCCTGCTGCAGACTGGTGGACATATTGGAGCACGGACTCCAACCTTTTCCCCTCTGGTTTCAACAGGTCAGCTGCATCTCCAGAAACTAGATCCTCCACCATTGGTAGCTGCAATAGGACTGACAGAGCCTTGCCAGGTAAGTAGAATTTTTTTATCGTTAGAAATTGGAGCTATATGCGAAGCAGATTTCTGCCATTGCTTCTGGATGCTATCAAGCACCATCTGAAGAATAGGCACCTCCTGTGTATGTGTAGGCAGCGTTGAGAACAACGGATTCTTGGCACGTACTTGATCAGGTTCGCCATCGGTTGTGGAGGGTGATTCTTCCAGGTCAGCCATGGCCTTGACCTTATAGGAGTGAGCAGAAAAAGGCTGAGGGAAACAGACCCGGGGTAACCTGAATGTCTGGTGATGAGGCGTCATCCTCAGAAAATGTTTCCTTTACCAGCTCTCCTTCCTTGGCTTCGGAATCTGAGTTATGCTGAGAAGAAGCTTGGGACTGAGAAAGCCATGCTTCAGGAGTGTGTAACTCATTAGAAGCGTGGTCAGTGCTCAAGCAGCGTTTGGCAGCTGACATAGGTGGTTGCATCAGATGTAGAGACGCTAGCCCCTGGGTGATGGCAGATATCAAGGGTTTTTTTAACTCATTAAACACCAGAAAAAAAATCCTCCCTGGTGTTGGATGAAGTGGTAGCCGGCTCATCTCTGGCATGAGATGCCAAAGGAGCATCCCCCGATGGGAAAACCTGATCTAAAGACTGCACAGGAGAGAATGTGCTGCGATCGGGGGACAATTCTACAGTCAATGGGGCCAAGGCAGGAGATGGTAGAGCCAGAGGAAGTCCAGATGTGGAGGCATCCTGCTCTGCCGGCTTACCTGCTTTTCTATAGCCTTATGACGGCGATATGCCGTTTTTCCCCCTTCTTGGAGCCGCTGAAAGCAGCAGGCCTGTTCTTAGTGTTTTGGTTATGGGCCTTGTTTTGCCAATTTCACTTGAAGTCCCTGGTGAGACGCTGTTCAAATTGGAAAAGGCCTGAGTGTTATCAACAGCTTGACCTGACATTGCTGTCCGGTTGTATTGAAAAAGCCTGATTTCCTTATCTATTTCCTCTTCTACCACTAGGTGGCATGAGGAGACTGTGCTTGTAAAGGACGACAGAAGGTAAGTAACCTGCAATCCTTTACAGCTTTTCCCCTTTGGATCTGCTTTACTTGTTCTTTTGTATATATAATTAAGATAAATAAGGTAACTTGTAAAAAGAACGCTGTAGTATATTGTGGTTCTTTTCTGTTTGTTTGTTTGTTTTGGTTTGGTTTTTTTGTTTTTGTTTTTTAAACAACAGTAACTAAGGGAAAATAGAATCTGAGATTTAAAATCTAGAGGAAGAAATGAAACTTGGAATTGATTGGATTAAAGATGGAGAAGTAATCAAGAGAAAGATGAAGTCCAAAGAGGGGCGGTTGAAATGGCCGCCGCCAGTTTTCGTGCCCTTTTGGGCGAAGGAGAAGGCATAATGGTGGCCACTGAGGTAATATAGAAACTGACAGTACGATGCAATCAGGATCCCTCTTCTCCGCCTGGTATCTCTTTGGCTAGGCTCAAATTAGCAGCAGAATAGATCGAGGAAGCTGACGATTACAATCGGATGAGAGGGAAACTTGCTGATTTGTAGAAAAGTGAAAGTCAGCGGCTTGTGGGGGGGGAGACAGCGACGAAAGTGCGTAACAGCCCCCAGGGAATCTGATCTCCAATGTCGTCTGGGGCAAAAACCTCCTGCCCAAATTCCAGCCTGCTGAACTTAAATGAGGCCTCACAGCGCGAAATAATGGGCTGTCTGCTTTGACAGCTGCTACGAGAAGGCACTTGTATGTGGGGGGGGAGGACTTGAAAGCTGCTCCCGCAGCCTGTCAGCTTAAGGAGGATCCCGTACTGAGGAATTTAGATGAGAAACGCTCAATACTTGCAAAATAGCAAATTATCTGCTGGTGCTCCAGATTGAAGTCAAAGATCTGAAAACGGAGTCGAATAAAACCCTGGAGAGATTCCAGTACAGGCGATGCTTTTATAGATTTCGACTCAAGTCACGTGATCTGTGTGAGCCAATACCCAGCCAATTGGAGGCTATGCTTCCTCCACAATGGAGAACAGTACTATCTAGAGCAGGGTGTCAAAACGCAATCCCATTGTGGACCGTATCAGGATTTTGTTTGCTCTTGGGGGGCTGGGGTGGGCGTGGCCTGGTCATCACGGTGGATTGGGTGGGCATGGTCAGGGTGTTCTGGGGCCAGGGTAGCACAGGCTGGTCATTTGCAATCTCTGGTTTGGTCCACAGGATAACTCTGGGCCTATTGTGGGCCAGATGTCGCCTGTGGGCTGCATGTGACATGTCTAGTCTAGAGCATGGAGGATCCAACCTTTTGGCTTGCCTGGGCTGCATTTGAGTGAAGAATTGTCTTGGGTCACTTATAAAATATATAATGTATGTAAACCACATGTTAATGCTAAATTTATGATCTTGTTCGACATTACTTGCTGTCTAGGGTTGGATGTGACCCGTGGGCTGGATATGCCTGATCTAAAGTCTTTTACAGCATGCACAAATAGCCCATGACCTTTTGAAGGTTGCTAAGTTGGGGCTGTCAGTCACCCAGGTTAGCATATAAAATAGGGAAAAATACTCGTAATTGTTCAACAGAAGCCCCACATTTGGAAGAGAAGTGATAATTTGGACCTCATTCTTAGAACAAGCAGTATTCACTTGTTGTATTTGAAAATATGAAATATGTAAACATAGTGTCACGATTTGCAGCACTGTCTTCAGTCATTAGGACACTTTGTCCCCCAGTAACTTTTTTCATATAGACTGTGGTACACTGAGAATCACATGAACTGAGCTACATAGATTGCAATTTTTTATTCAGTCAAATTATTATCAGTTTAGTTTATCAGAACTATCAAAAGCTTTTTAAAGTTCAATTATATCAAGCAACAAAAAGAGAAGAGAGAATTTCTTTAGATACATTATTTAATTCCCGATTTCCCATAGATGTAATTTCCTCAGTGGCATTTTCTGTGTCTGCTTTGCACTTGGTGATGCACAGTCTACTTCTGCAGGGTAGATGTGACTATAAAGAGATGTTGCTAATATTGGCCAAAACCATTTCCAGTATAAAGATATTTTCAGTTTTAATTATTCCTAGTAGCCAAAACAAACAACAACAAAACAAATTGAAATGCTGCTCTTAAGACTTCCTTTCTGCCAAAGGACATTTCATTTGTGATTGCTGAAATATAATTATAATTCACTGTTTCCAAATTGGCAAAACAAAATCTGAGAAAAGTAACCATTGTTATGTGCAATATAAAAGATACTTCATTTTAAAGAATGAATCAGAACAGTGTGCAAGTCATAGTAGTCACTTAATTTTTTATTCATTGTTCTGTGGGAATAGGGAAAGAGAAGCATACATTTATACAATATTTCACAATCACTTTTATCCAGGATGGGGTTATTCTTAAATACTTGCCGAAAAATAGCAAGAGCAATTTGACAGTAGTACAACAACCTGTGCCCAGAACACTGACAAGTACCGAGTAAAGCTAAAATAATTGCTTACCAATATTTTGAGAGGTAACATCTTATATGGGCTTGAGTGTGCATTAAAAAAAAAGTACTGCTGGTTGAATATATTGAGGTAAATGGTGTTCCAACAAGGATACTATTTTTATCCCTTGTTCGTAATCCTGTACATAGCTTGCTGAATTTTATACCAAATATTCCTAATAAAAATGCATTAAAAAGTTTAAAAAGAGAATTGGAAAAAGGTCAACCAATCAGTCACCTCACTTTGTTAAACTACGATCAGCAATTTTATTCTGTAGAACAGTAGTATGAACACTATTTATTACTACTATATCTGATTACACCTTAGTTATGCAAGAGCTACTCCACATGGATTTTGCTATCAAAGAAAGTATAAAGTTGTGTATTTTAATCCAGACTCATTTTCAGAATACCACCATGAATGAGAACACTAGGTCAAAGAACTCCAACAATTACGAGGCACAATCTGTTCCAAAAATGCTAAGGTATATTTAGCGACTGTACAAAGAGTAGTAGTCATGCATCATGTGATATAAAGTTCTTCGCATCTAACACAAACTGGAAAGGTATTGCAAAGTTTAGACTTTGAAGTTGTTCACAAAACTGATCAGTTAAATCCTGTGGCAATTATATGGCAGCCAACTAAGTAGTCACAGGCAAACCAAAGGACAATGAAAGCTCGAGTCTCAGCCCGAGTTTTCCTTCACAAGTCAAAGATACAAGGTAAATCACCAGAGCTGGCCAGATCAATACAAGCTGTATGGTTCAAGTACAAAAAGCAACAACAGCCACAATATCTGCCAGAAAGCAGAGCACTTTTCCTAGCTCAGACATTAATGGGTTAATTTCCTAGGCTAGATCTTGGCTTAAGCATTTTGAAAGAACTGTCCACCCTTACATTTTTCTAACAAAGAAGTCGAGATTTCGTGTAAGACTATTTTGGTGGATGTTTATTTTTTGGCAATTTGGTGGATTTTAATAATTTGACAGATTCTACCAGAAAGAAGTATTTTCTGATGAGAGGCATCTTGAAAAGCAAAGACTAGTTGGGGGGAAGCAAGGAAGGGAAGTTTTGGAAAATACTTTTTTTTTTTTAAAAAAACCTCTTCTCACGTAGACGTGGTTCTGCTTGATTGTCAGTTTTGATATTTCCCCTATATGACCTGCAATTTCAAATGGTTTTGCAAAAAACATACGTGAAAAGGTCTTGTTTGGCTTGAGTCATATTGATGGAGTCTATTTTTTTTTTTTTTAAAAAAACACCTGCTCTATGAAGCTGTGGTGGGAGATTTGCAATCTGGAATGATGTTTGCAGGCGTGTGCTTTTAAAACATTTTCCTAGAATGAATATTTTCATTTTGAGGGGAAAAAACTATACATGCCAATCATTCCTATAATTTTAGATGAGGTTGTTGCAAATCAACCCCTACAAGTAGAATCAAGCAAATCATCCTTCTTTTATTCAAAAATACATTTGAAGAACAAATGTTATGTTGTTAACAAAAGTAGCAAAAGTTATGCCCAGCAACATCCATAATGAAATTATGGCATCAAATTTGGTAACTATGAGACCAAAACATATCTCTATAGGGTATGCCAGTTGGCAGAGGAGAGATCCTCTATACTCGTTTCTGTTTAGAACCTGATGTCCAAAATCTTGTTTATAATTATTTCTTCTACTTTTTCGGAGACCAGTTCAATTTTTAACAAAAAACAAAACACCTCACTGCGATTTCATAAATCTTTAGAAAAGAACATTCACAGTGAATGTTAAACTATGACCACCTTTTCCTTTATAAATCTAATGTATTATTTAACTATAAAACTGCCTAGAATCTGGTAATACTGGCTTACTGTTGGTTCAGTACTTTTGTTTTGAGAATTCACTTTGGCTTGTATACCGGTACATATAAACTATTCAAATAATCGTAGTGTATTATTTACTCCCTTTTAAAAGTATTTTGGCACCTGCCTACTTTCTGCCCCTTTTTCTAGAGTCTTCTTAACGGATAGGCTCCACATCATCAATCCCTATAACTCCATCAATTCAGTAGTTTAAAGTTGTTGTTTTTTTTTTTCTTGTGAGACTATGATACATTATCATTTCCATTGAAATAACTGCATATTTGATGGTAAGGTTTTTTTTTTAAAGAGTCTGTATTTTTAACTTTTTAGTGACCACAAGTTAAACCTATGTATCACTGATCAATGTTCCTCTGAAAAGCCGGCACCCCCCCCCCCAAAAAAAAATCAAGTGATGTGAAACGACAAAAAGGTAACAGATATAAAGTGTATGGAGTTCAAGGTCATGAAACTTCCTGAGGTGATCCTGAAACAACAACACAGTGGAAATAGAGTTATATCCAGGGCTGGACCCACACACTGGGTGGTTAGAAAAATCTCCCGACACCTCCTTCCGACAGCAGCCCCTGCCAAATAGCTAGAGTTTGGGCTGGGTTAGTGGGGAGGTGAATGGAAGCAAGGATACTGTAGCTTCCAACATCTTGTTGCATGTGTTTCTGTGTGGATCAATCCACTGTGTCTTGTTTAGTAAAACAGAAAATAACACTAGACAAAATATACACGAAAGAGTAAAAAGCTTCTTTGAAAGAATTGTTAAGAGCTTTCCAGTGCCAGAGCTCAATAAAATAACAATTAAAAAATCATGCTTAAATTTTCAAATTCCCATCAGACACAGCAAACCTAAATATTTAGTAAAATAAATGTATACACTATTTCGGGAACTGGAGATAAAGCTTTTAACTAATTGGGGAAGTCATCATTGAAAAGGCAATACATTTTTATACATAAGCTAGAACAAGGAAAGACTAACACACCATTTTAGCAATGGCCATGGACTGTTGGCATGAAGCACAGCTTATAACCTTTAAAAAATACATCATGGATTTTTTAAATGCATCATTTACAAAATCTGGATCGATTTATTATTTCAGTTTTATTAGTGTTGTCAATTCAATTTAGCATAGGTGGAACTGAGGTATACCTTGTTGAGGGAGGTTAAGTAATGCTTGGAAGCCTTTTTGCTAGATCCCACTTTGATTACATAGAACAGCAGCACACTAAACATTCACAAGCTGTGTCATATTGGCATTACAATAGTCATTTATATAAACACAACAGCAAATGCAATAAAAACAAGTTACCCTTTTTCTTAAATCTGAAATGAAATGTCTGATTTAAAAAAAATAGCAGTAGTTCATTTTAAGGAATTAGTCTGACATGTTAAGAAATACAATGTCAGTTTTAAAATGTCTGACAAGCCGAGATAGGTCCATGTTCTTCAGGTACGTTTAACATTATCTTCCCATTTTCTCCGGCATATGCAGTAAGTCTTCTGGATCCAAGTCTGGAGAAGAACAAAGAGGAATCTTCCTACTGACACTTCAGAAACGGACTTACCATTATTTCATGCTGAAAATTACTGACCACAAATAGGCCAGTTGACTTGGCAGTTCCAGTGCTGAGTCTTATTGGTCAAGAAGTGTGACCGCTGCTACTATCATAGACTGGATTCTTTGGGAGGAAAATCCACATTTGTCACCATGGTGACCACAGTCACAATGTCTTCTGTTGTTATAATGTTTGTTAGTCTTTGCATTTGGATAATCCTTTCCTCTACGCAGCCAGCTGATAATCGAGCTTCTGCATCATGATCCCAACACTCTTCTATTGTTTCACAAAGCATTGCCATTCCCTAAAAACAAGAAGAAAGGATACGGTTTTGGCATTCTTACACAACAGGACAGTATATAAAAACACTGCCCTGAAATACATAAACAGCATCTAAATTACATCCAAATTAAAACTAAAGGAATAAGACATCTGGTATATTAACACTTTCTATGCAACCGTAACACTGAGGAGCTGCAGCAAGTGCCTAATTCACAATCAATTTGGATTGAAAAAAGACCACCATATAAATACTTACAAGCTACTATGGTATTGTTTCAGTTTCTTCTCCTTTTCAGAAGTTGAATCTATGCAATTTCAAATTAGGATTTTGTAACAAGGGTTAACCCTGCTCTTCCTTCTGCCAGGAGACTTTTTTAATCTAGCTAAATTTTTTTAATTCCTTCCAATCTTGCACACTGGCAAGACAGGTGTAGGATTTAAATGGGGTCAGATGGGGGAGGGGAGGAAAGGAAGACAGATTGGCTACTCAAATACAGGTTAAATGTGAGACAGATTAAAAGAATTTTATCAACTAGCAACTGTAATATGTTAGAAAGCCATTGTGTTATTGAGAACTTCTGAAATTGCTTGAAACCTTTTGATGTATGTGATTTTAGCAATCTTTTTCAATGTGTTTATAGATTTTTTTCTAAAAAGGTCACTGATGTCTGCCATGGGTTGTTCTGGGAGGCTGAAATGCTTTGATATTAATTTCTCCTTGTTTTGAGCACATGAGGGAAAAAAATACTTTTACAAGCAATAACCACGTCCTTCAAATAATGGCCTGCAACCACGACAAATACATCAGCTACGCTGCTTTTATAGATGAAAGGCAAATAAGAAAGTATTGAGTCCTGTTAAATTTCAGAAAGGGTGGAAAAAGCAGCTAGCTCCACCTGCATTAAATGCTTTTTTCCTTTTTGGACAATCCAATATTTACCACCTCAAATAGAAGCAGTGCAAAACTAAGATAAAACCATAATGGATCAGCTAGAGGATCTTATAGGAGACTATACTGAGTGACTGAATTTCCACCCACTGTAAAAAGACTAGAAAAATGATTTGCTTGCAAAAATATCCTAATTTTGGAATCAGAGTTCACTACATATGAAAAAATTCAGTTTTCAACAATCTTGTGATATTTAGGGCATATCAATTATATTACGTTATGCAGATATCTGAAGTGAAGCTGAAGAAATGTAAGTTAAATTAGGATATCTTTCTTAGCTATAGACTAGAGAATAATATGAATCAAAATTCTCCTCAGAACAATTTTAAATTCTATTAATAGAATCTATGTTCAAACTTAACAAGTACACAGAAATGTGTCAAGTTATAGCATATTAACCTATAATTTTATATAGCATATTAGACAGGATTAATATAAATCAGCCCCTCTTACATTTAGTGACTACAAATATGTATTAACCGTTTGCTGAATAGTAAAATAAAATTTTAAATGAGATATTATTTCCAATATTTGGAACATTCATTTAGACCAGGGGTATCAAACTCGATTTCATTGAGGATCGCATCAGGGTTGTGTTTGACTTGGGGAGCTGGGGTGAGCGTGGCCAGGGTGGGTGTGGCCAGCTCGACGTCACTCGTGTCAGAGGCGGATGTGGTGGCCTGAGCACTCTACTAGCAAAAACGGGCTCCCAAGCTCCATTATCAGCTGCGATAGCCTTCTGAAACACTCTGCCAGCAAAAAATAGAGCTCGGGAGGGCCGCATGCAGGCCTCCTAAGCTCCATTTTCATTGGCAGAGGCATTTCGGGCCGGTACTTCACTGTTTCCAGGGCAACCCCATGGGCCAGATCTAAGCACCCCACAGGCTGGATCCGGCCCCTGGGCCTTGCCTTTGACACTCCTGATTTAGACCTTTTCTGTACTTTGATCTCTGTAACTCCAATTGCTCTTAAGATAATTCAGCTGCTGAGTTTTCCTCTTTTATAGAAAAGCATCTGAGAAAAAGCAATTATATTGAAGTAAAAAAAGAATGTTAAATTACTTATGGCAATATTCTATTCATTATTTTAATGAAGATGCACTGAAAGGAAGATCTTCCCACAATTCGAAAGGTTACCTTAAGGCACAGGTGTCAAACTCAGAGTGTCATGTTGCTGTCACATGATGTATTGCATTTTTTTTCCCTTCACGGAGCTGGGATGGATGCGTGATGCATCCAGCCCGCAGGACGCCAGTTTGACACCCCTGCCTTAAGGTAACAGAATCACCATTCTAGAAATTTCCATAGCTTTTCTTCTTCAAGGTTTTGTTCCAAAGAATGCAAAAATAGTATCTTTTGGGATGAGAATGGAAGTACTCTTGGACCCACAAGACTGAATCACCTTCCATTCTGCCAATTTACCTCTTATTGGTAGCAAAGCTATAGGAATTAATGGGGAGAGGTAACACAAACCACTAGGGGAAATAGGGGAGGGGTATTCCCTAAAAGCCCCTCTGTACATTTCTTGTAGAGTTTGGCATATCATAGAAGGAAGTGGCTTTCCCCAATTCCAATTCTTCCTACCCAAGAAAGACTGAAGCGCAGATAGGCTTGCTGGATTATATTAATAGTTTTAAAACATAATATTTTTAAACAGCATGATACTGAAGTTTAATTTCTCCACTGGATTTTAAATGTATTTTTATAGGCAAAAAAAGTTTTACCTTCTGAAGAAAAGTTTCAGTACAGGTAGTCCTCGACTTACAACCGCAATTCAGTCCAAATTTTTTGTTGCTAAATGAAATATTTAAGTGAATTTTGCCTCATTTTACGACCTTTTGTGTCGTAAGTTGTTAAGTGAATCACTGCAGTTGAATCATTCACTTAACATGATTGTTAAGTGACTCTGTCTTCCCCATCGATTTTGCTTATAAGAAGGTCACAAAAAGTGATCACATGATCCCGGGACACTGCAACTATCATAAATATGAGTCAGATGCCAAGCATCTGAATTTTGATCATGTGACTATGAGGATACTGCAGCATTTGTAAGTGTGAACAACAGTTATAAGTCACTTTTTTCAATGCCGTTGTAACTTTGAATGGTCATTAAATGAACTGTTTTAAGTCGAGGACTTCCTGTACTGGCAAAATTGTTACTTACAGCATGTTTCTGCCAACACTCTCTCAGAACAGGCCTCTTCTTTTTATGTACCACAACCTCCTGCATATCTTCCAGAGAAGGATGCTGACCCACTTCTTCCTCAAAAGGCAACATATACTCATCCACAGGTCCTGCATTGTGGGAAATAATAATAATAATAATAGATTACATAAATTCTGTTAACTTCTAGTTTCATGCTGATCAGGTTAAGAGACTAGAATGAAATCTGGTAGTTGGTTTATGACTGTCCAAATTGATTGTATTGATCAGGGCTCAGATAATGGGACACATCTAGCATATTTTCCCTGTAAGTCAGATCTAGGCTTCTAAAGCAGTTTCCAAGGCCCAATGCAACCTTCAATGGTTGTACAATAACAAATCTGTATACAGCGATTGCTTTTTGAAAGTATGAAGTCTGACAAAACAAGCATAAATATTCAGCACAGTGAGTTATTCAAAGTATTAGAATTAACTCAATTGTAATTACAATTCTTGAAATAGTCATCTGTGAATTCATTTTTCACATCTGTGAATTCTTCCAAAAAAATTCCAAACTAAATATTTGCTGCGGCGGCGACGCCAGACCTCCGCACGGCCAGGCAGGGCCAGCGGGGGCTTGGAAATCGCCCCCTGTGGGGGGGATTCCCCCCGCGGCTTCCTAGCTGCGGTG
>JANHFJ010002845.1:298854-309607 GCA_032468195.1 Cerberus rynchops
AAGTAACTTTTACTTACTTCATAAAAGAAAAAGGAGCTAGGGAAATGATGAAACCTTTTTACAATTTTTTTGCACATAAGAAACCAATTTAAATTAGAGCTGCTCCCTAAAACATTTGGATGAAAATTATATAAGCAAATTCGCCATTATATATTTTGAATGGGTACAGCCTTGGGTCATACTATAGTTGCTATATAACTCAAATTCGTTCATATTGCAGCATTTAGTACTGACAGCTATTTAATTACTTCCATGGACGTAAGATATCGTCAGACTCTGCATTACGTTCCACAACAAGGTAGATGTTACTATTATAGATATAGATAGGATTATTTGGTAGAAACCTATAGTGGTTGGCTTGCTCTAACTCCATTTTTACAAAATATTTTTAATATTGCACACTGATTTCCCAAGATAGCTGTTTGATCTTGTAAAACTCAGGAAGTTCAGACTTGGTTAATACTTGGGGAATCAGAAGGAAATGTTAGGGCCAACATAAAAAGTGGAACATGGGGTGGGGGAGTGTGAGACGGGGAATGACAAAACATTTCTATAATGTTGTCAAGAATATAATGTGTGTATGTCCATGCAGTCACCAGGCATTAAGCTCCACTCACGAGACTTGATTTCACTAGATTGATAAGTCAGATTTATTTTGGTTTTCCTTTTTTAAATTGTATTGATCTTTCATTACAAATCACTTTGGATATTCTTTTTAGAGATAATATAAACTTAGTCCAGGGTGATAAAAATCAATGATTTAAAAATAAAAAAATATATTTTTTAATTTAAATTGGATTTTTAATTTTTTTTTATCAAATTTATTTTAATAAAATGGTTTTGGAGTAAAAATCTATCTAAAGATGGTTTTCTATTTAAGGTACATTAATAATTTAGTTTTTCAGCATGAAAAGGAGCTTATTTATGTAACAAGAGGCTGTATATTCATTCTGTCAACAGCAGGTCAGAGGAGCAGTAGCTGCGGGACAAAGATGATAGGTGCTCTTTAAAAATTATGATTTAAATTGAGTTGATTTAAATCAAGCCTTTTTACTAGTGATTTAAATTGCGGTTTAAATTGACTTGATTTAAATCAAATCCACTCTGCTTATGTTTATAAATAATTGAAATTATTCTAAATAAATCAGCTTTTTCAACTTCATAAAAATGAGCCTGTCATGTCCTTGTTGCTGGCTCCTCGATCACCAGAGGCCAAAGGCCCGCATTGCTCCTTTCCCGTCCGGGAAGTGCTGGGGAGCCAATTTTGGACGTGAGAAACTAAAGGCTCAGTGGGCAGTCTCTGATTACGAGGAAACGCTTTGCTTGGCTGAGGGCCTGCAGCGGTGCTTTCCCTCCCTCCAGGGAAGCGCGTTGAGCCGGAAGGACTGCAAACTGGCTGAGCATTGCTTGGCTGAAGGCCTGACGTGTTGTTCCTTCTCTCCGGAAGGGCACTGGTGACGAATGGGAGGAAGATTATTCGCTCAACTCCCTGAAGGCCCCACGAGGTTGTAAACCTCTCTGGGCTTGTCACAAGGCTCTCCCGTCCAGGGAGGCCCTAGCCTGAAGCGTTGTTATCTCTACCAGTCAGCAGAGATGAAGACAGAGTGTGATGTTAGAAAGGTGAGAAAAAAGAATCCAAGCATAAAATCTCCTGAGGAGCTCTGATAACTCACGTCTGTTGATTTCTGACTGAGCCAAAAAACTTGGGCTATCAGCAATGGAGGCATGATTCAAGTTGATTGGCTCAGTCTAATGATCTACTGACAGAGAGACACGCCCATGTTTGGATTCTATTCCTCAGCATTATGGAGAATTACACATCATGGAATACACACAAAATAATTTATGAAAATTATGTCTTTTATATAGTTCCTTGTAATGATTATGTAATATGACTGGACATAGAACTTTTCACACAGGATTTGCTTCAATTGTTCAATTGAAAATGCTCTGCAGTTGCTATTGCACACAAATACCTCTCTGTAAAGTCAACAGGATCCTTAAGTTGCATGGACCATGACATGGAAGGTTTGCAGTGGATTAAATTAGATATCTATTGACTTTCAACTCTTGTGACATTTGAATTCAACATTCTGCTTCTGGTTACTTGTTATATTAATCTAACATAAAACTACTACTTCAAAGTGCATGCAACTATATCTTTATTAAAAAATGATGATGCAGAAACAGGAAAAAATTAAAAAACTTTTGAGGTAATATGTCAAAATAAATATATAATATTTCCACTCAGCAAAAACTCTCTGAAAATATTAGGAAAGCTGATCTGTGTAAAACAGAGTTTTACCAACATCGTCTCCTTCCTTGCCAAAAGTTTCTTTCTTGTGAAAGAGGATTTAAGAAAGTTACAGTATGAATCTCTTTTAATTTATTTTTCTCTATAAACTTTTCATGTACTGAAATACATAAGACCATTTAAAATAAATTATAAAATGTAAAACAACCTCTCTTACAATTAAGATTCCAATCTAGTACAAAATAAGTGGTGCAAATTCAAATTATTGTATCAACATTTTCACCACATAAAAGTAACTTATTTTGATCTCACTTCAGTACAAGTAGTTCATACTTCAACAACTTAGCTTTTCCTCAATTAATCTAGGCTTTCACTTTACATTTTTAAAACAAGTAAATAAGGCAGCATCACATTTTGTGTGAGACTGTTTATGAAGTGTGCACAATGTTTATGAAGTGTGCACTTCTGTATAAGTTATGGATATTCATAACATTCATCTTTAAAATATTTTGAAATATAGCCAAGTTCAACAAAGACAATCATTCCTAGATTTTCTATACAATATGATCCAGTGCAGAAAGTCAATAAATTACAATGGAACTTGGCAATATTATTCATATGCCAATTATCTCCTGCAAACAGTCATTCATAGTGCAAATGTCCATCAAAAAAACAGCCTTCAACCATACAGTTCTACATGCAAAACAGTTCCTTCCTATAGCAAGGTAATGACTTACATAAACACCAATGCATATGTAGCATATGTAGCAATGGACAGGAAGGCTTTTTTTCCTCCTGACATAATTTGAATGGTGATACAGCTGAATTACTTTGATTATTAGATACTTGAACAGAACTAGAATACAACTGAATATTCAAAAATTTTTATTTAAAAATATTTTTCAAAATAATGAGAAAAACAAGAGTTTTCCTAAATTTAATATGTATACTTTACATCTTGTTACCATAGATGAGTAATTTTAAAACATATTATGTACAAATCATAAAGTTCAAAATATTTACTTTAAGCTGTGTCTTTTGCAAATATCTGATGTAGGATGCTGACAATCTTTTTATAAATTGTGGAAGAGAGAAACAGAGCTATTTCAACTAATTTCTTCCTCTAGCTACAGACTCTTAGATCATATGCCAACAGTTTTCCAGTTTTCCAAAAATCTTCAAAAGGTCAAATAGCAGCCATCAAAAGTAACAAATCTATATTGACTTGAGAAAGTTAGTAAAAAAATGGAATATAAACCTGACAAAGAAACAAATCTACTTCCATTCAAAATAATGCACTTACTTGGGTTGGTACAAGTACTGGAGGATACGCTAATTTGTGGTGTCTATACATCCAGAACGAAAAGAGTACAATCACTGCTATTCCCATTATAGGTCCAAGAGAGTAAAGCAAGGTACTAAACAGAGGTGGTTTAGTTGTCACAGGATTGGAAGTAGCTGCAGGGGGAAGAAATTTTTCTTATAATTCAATATTAACACATAAAATATAAGCAATTCTTAAAATTGGAGGAAATTTAAGTTATCTATACATTAGTTATCTATGACGAATGATATATCTGAAGCTTAAATGTTTAAATTTTAGATTTGCATTTAAGATCACAGTATTTTGCCTATTCTTGTAGGAGATGAGCAGATTGAGCAGGAAGGCAGGGTTAAATGTATCATCAGTTTGAAATCATTGCGCAGCCACATGAAGTCTAAAACCAGCAAAATTCCATTGACACTTATCTAGCACCAATTTAGTTTTGACCATTAGTTGACCAGATTCTTATGTGCAGGTAACAATCACAATCTCATCAGTGCTTTGAACTCGGTGAATGTTCTCAGTTCTTTTGCACCTGACAATTGTAGTTAGTGTAATTTAGTAATAGATTTACTCTGCAGGACTCTTTTTAGGAAGAGTTATATCACATACGTTGTGTGACCTCCATCTCTGGAAAGTAGAAAAAATGTTCATTGCACATGTTGCCCTCACAGCAGCAGAAAAACACTTCAGGGCTATCTTTCTTTTCTATACAGTCAGTTCTGAAAGAGATTAAAATCAGTTAAATATTAAAATGGTACAATTATATTTTTAAAAATCCAGCAAAAATCGTTAAAAGTAAATTAATACAGAATTTAAAAGGTTGGTATTCTGGAATCTATATTTGAATATCTGAGTAATTATAATTTTTGTGCAAAAGTACATCAAACTTTCATTTGGCTTCCATAACAAAAGAACAATAGAGAAGGTACTACATAAAAAGCAGCATAAATCACACACATTGCATCAAAAGAGTGATACCAGGAGACTGCCTATTGCTTCTCAGAAAGTGGTTGCTAATCATGCTAATCTGAAGCATCTCTTAAAATAACAGTACAAGTCTTCTACACATTTAACATGAGCTTCCTGCTTTTCACTTTGAGAAAAGGCCTGCAGGAAACTAGAAGGTAAAATATAGAAATGACTGGCGCTTCAGCTCACTCCCAATTTAAATTATGACTCTCAGTACCATTTTAGCCTAAATTTAATACTGTACTGCATTAGTTGCAACCAATGCAGTTTATGCAATTAGTTCAATTATACAGAGACCGTCTCACAAGTCAAATCTGTGGATCTGAAGAGTTTTCTCTACACCAGATTAGCTCAGCACTAATCTGTTCCAATTTGATTACCAAATCAAAAGCAGATTTGGAAAAATGGACCTTTACCCTATCTTTACTTACAAACAAACACCTGCTCATCCTCCTTCAATGTGGTTTTGGCTATTACTTATCAACAAAGCCTCACAAAATGTACATAAAACTAGCTAATTTCTACACAGAAGAATGAACAAATTTTGGCATTAAAATAGAAATACCTAAAAAGTGATGTGGCAATATCCCCAAACAATGAAGGATCATTCTGTCATTTCCCTTAAGGAATTTGTTTGGTATTTTACTCTCTATAAATCTTGTGTAATAGCCTATGCTTATACACATCATCAAATGTCTATACTTTTGAAACAAACTTTATAGAACAGAAAATATATGAAAACAGTTGAGTTTGCTTGCCTGTCATAACAATTAATATCATCCAACCAGCAACCCTTTTTCACAATTTCAATAGATCCAGAAATATTCTTCCATGTTGCAAAGCAGTGTCTTCTTTTATCTTTGTCACCATAGCACAGTTCAATGCCACTACGATTTGTCTTATCATTTTCCCAATTAGCATTGTAGAAGATGCATTCCTGTGTTTCTGATCTGCCTAGTATGGCACCTGCAAGGAATTGGTTTTTAAGAATTAAATTCTGGACAACCTTGGAAAAACAATGAAATACTAAGAACAAAGCTGTATTTAAAATGTCTTGCAATCTTTACTACATAAATATTATGTCTGCATTTCAGTCTGGCATACATTCTTTTTTCCCCTTAAGGCAGAACAATAGTTGCTTTTATTTACTGTTTTTAATTTAGTAATACAATTGTTTTGGATGTCAAAATTCCTTGTTTTCTGATATTCACAGCAAAGGTATCCATAATAATTTATCTCTTAAGAAACAAGCAAAATACAATTCTATCTCTAAAATTACTTGTCACTTGCCAATCTAGTGAAATCTCTTTCTATAAAAGGATGTTATTTCATTTTGGTGGAAGAATATGATTTCATACAGAAATAACACCTCCTAATTTTCCTGTAAAATAGTGAGGAATTCTAATAATTCCTCGTGCCATGTAAAACAGAAAACAAAATGCACAGTATATTTCTTGTCCTCTGAAATTCTAGCATAAAATCAATGAACATTATAAATGCAGGCATAAGCTTAAAATAGTTGGCAGCTCTTTAATACTGAATCTAAACTATGACATTATGTCCAATAATCTGTATCAAATCTTTCTATGTTTCTATCTTCTATCTGTCTTTACATTTTTCATTAAAGCATATTTGCCTATGGCTATATTAGGATCAAAACATGTTTCAAATACTCCATTTAAGTTTCTAGTCATCAATATTCTCTCAATTCAGTCAGGCAGGCAGGAGAAACAGCCAATCTCTCTTACAACATTTACATATATAGGGACAATATCTTATAAATATTGACTGTGAAATTATTTGAATTCATATTTTCATTTGAAAGTCACTTAAGCATGTTGGACTAGACTTAATAATTCTAACATAAAATGTCATTAGCACATTGTATTTCATACCCAGATAGAATTACTGCAGGCATACTGTTATTCTTCTAAAGAAAGGAAGACAAGGAATAGACAAGAGGAAGAAGCAAAAACAAACCAAAAATTAAGCAGGCGCAAGTGATTTATTTTCTATTTAATAAAACTGACAAAATGCAATAGTAGATCTGCTGCAAATGGGAATAAAGCAATTTTATTGGTAATTTCAAATCCTAGGTGTATTTTTTTTAATTATTATAGTCCTTATATTTGAAGACTCAAATACTTTAATTTTTTTGCAATTAAGGAAAAGTACTTTATAAACCGAATTTTTGAAAACTTGCACAAATTTCAATTTCAGTCATACCAAGAGTCATTTTCACATTTTGGTTTGGTATGGACATTTAGACAGTTAACACTGTCTCCAGAATTTTTTTAAAAATTTAATATAAACCTTCCCAAAGTAAACCGAAAGTGGAAAAATGGACTAACATGGGCTGTAGATTTGTATTGTTTATTGGATTTTCAGGTACTCAACTACATATGGCTTAACCATTTTTAAACAGATGTTTTTTAAAAAGGAACATGACTACCCAAAAATATAAAACTGTATGACACGTAAACACACATAAGTCCATGAAAATATATATGTCCTTCTCTCTTTTTCCAACAGGAAGAGCAACCGAAACATGGAAATGTAGTAATTAAACAATTAATTACTAATTGAAAAAGAAACAAAAGATAGGAGTAAAAATGTATGCCAGTGACAAGATTTCTCAGTAGTATTCGTCATCCATTATCTTGTAGTGCATCCAGAACAATGGAAGCCAGCATAGTTCATGCAAAACATCAATGTTATTTCTACAGTCCTTGACTTACAACAGTTCATTCAGTGATAGTTTGAAATTACAATGGCAGTGAAGAAAGTGACTTATGACCATTTTTCACATTTACGACCATTGCAGCATCCCCCATGGTCACATGATCAAAATCCAGATGCCTGGTAACTGGCTCATATTTATGACAGTTGCAGTGTCCTGTGGTCTTGTGATCACCTTTTGCGACCTTCTGACAAGCAAAATCAATAGGGAAATCAGATTTACTTAACAACCATGTTACTAGTAACAACTGCAGTGATTTATTTCACAGCTGTGGCAAGAAAGGTCGTAAAGAAAGGGACAAAATTCACTCAACAAGTATGTCACTTAGCAACAAAAATTGAGGCTCAATTGTGGTCATAAGTCAAGGACTACCTGCATTCTCAGTATCTGTTTAAGTGCAATTTCCAAGTCATCTTTTAGGACACCTTCATTTAGTATATCTTACAGCAATATATAAAGCAAGTTTCTACAACATGAATTACTGTAGCTAGACTATCCTTTAGTAATAACCACCCTAGAAATTCAACTTGTTATGCAGATATAAGTAGCCCTTGACTTACTACTAAAACTGGGATAGAAAAATTCATTGTTAAGCAAGTTGAGTGTCCAGCGAGGCATCACATGACTGCACTAAATTGTATGACCTTTTTTGCCACAATCTTTAAGCGAATCACCATGGTCATTAAGCGAGAAGTCAATTTGTGACCTTCCCTGCTGGCTTCCCCTTGACTTTATTTGTTGGAAGCTGGCTGGGATGGTTGCAAATTGTCATCACATGACTGCAAGATGCTTGTAGCTGTTCTAAATGTGAGCTAAGTGCCCAAATTATGATCAGGTGACCACAGGTGTGCTGGGACAGCCAGAACTTTGAGGTCCTGTATCACCTTTTTTCAGTGCCAAGGCAACTTTGAACAAATGGCTATTAATTGAGGACCATCTGTAGTGTCACTCAAGAGTATTAAAAATCTCTGCATCTATGTATCTAAATTCCACCTTTTTTTTTCTTTTGTATTTTATAAACACTATTATCTCATCCATTTCCCATGAATCTTGCCTCGTGTTTACCTACTATCCAGGGGGGAAGGGGGTAATTGTTCTTTGTTTTGTCATTCCGAGGATGCAAATATAGATTAATGAGGAAAGCATGGGATTTGTCATCATTTATATTGTATTTTAAAAATTGAAAGCATAGTTTACTTTATAGAATTAAGAAAGTTCATATTCATTCCAGATCCTTGAAGAATGACATAATATATTTCAAAATTACTTTCAGTATAACAGATGAGTAGATTTCTTAACAGGTTATAGCCTAATACTCTCCCCCACTTCCATCCCTAGCAAAAAATCTGTCAATGTTATTTTTAAATGCTTTTTAAGTGCCTTAATTATTCATGATTTTCTTCCATGTTTATATTTTATTGTTGTAGGTCATGTATAAGTTAATTATATATGCAAATATTGATTTTCTGCCCCTGAGTGTTTTACTTTCAACTCTTGTCTCTTGTTACTTCTGTTTGCTTCTTTTTCCCAGAAAATCAGTTTTTATATGCATTTCCCCAAATATTGGTTATCTGTTTCATGACCTTTTAAAACTGATGCCCATTTCAAACAAAATGGATTTTATAAGCAGGCAAAATAATATAGCATGCTGAATTTACGAAAATTTAAACCATTTTCATAAATCAGTTTGCTTAGCTCTTTTAGTTTCAACTGTGCAAATATTGCATGACCAGCATATAAAATTAAATAAAACTTTAAGTACATTTTGAAAGAAAGTTGGAGATTTATAAGAAGAAAGTCCTACTACATTGGATAAGAGCTAACATATTTGCTTATTGAGCTACTCTAATATTTAAAAAGAGAAAATATTTAGTATCATTATATACTTTTTACTCTAATGTTATATACATTTGTCAATTGCTTCCTTCAACA
The DNA here is from genome assembly GCA_032468195.1 of Cerberus rynchops. Lineage (NCBI taxonomy): Eukaryota > Metazoa > Chordata > Lepidosauria > Squamata > Homalopsidae > Cerberus > Cerberus rynchops. The sequence continues at coordinate 308,077 of JANHFJ010002845.1, forward strand.
AAATAATGTAAAAATGAAAGTTTTTTTTTAAATATTTGATGCTTATTTATAATAATAATATTCTGTCACTATTTTGGACCTTTATAGAGATTCATCTGTTTTCAGTCTCCCTGAATTCAGCAATTTAAAAAGAGAATCTGACAAACATTCAGTGTTATAACTCTACGTTATCAGAATGAAATATGAACAATCTATCCCCAATATTTCTTCAAGCATCATTGTTCTGCCCCAGCAAGTTCTTAAAAACCTTAAAGGAATTTTGAGTCTGTGATGAGAACTTCATGAGGAAGAACTAGCATCTACAGATCATAGTTCTAACAGACTATTTAGTACATAAAATGTAATTCCTTGCTCTGAAGGAAATCCAAAGTAAAAAGGATCCCTAACAAATAGCAACACAGTCTCTATTGAAACACATAGAATAATGGGGAGCCTACTACCTCCCTGGTGACTGGTTTTATTTTAAAATTAAAATACACTTTAAAATTAAATTGATAGTCTATTAAAAAGAAATTTCAAAGCTGTGTTAAAGCTTGTTATTCTAACAAAACAGGTGAATGAAAATGCCAAAAGCAGGCTAAACATCTGATTGACTGTGCAACTGATCATAATAAGGACTCCAAGTCAGTCTTGTCAACTACTGAAAGAGTTGTGGTGGCATAGTACTGCAGCTACTTCTACTGCTTGCCAGCTGCCTGAAATTTGACAGTTCGAGTCTCACCGGCTCAAGGTTGACTGCAGCCTTCCATCCTTCCAAGTCAGTAAAATGAGGATCCAGGTTGTTGGGGGCAATATTCTGACTCTGTAAACCACTTAGAGGGATGTAAACACTGTAAAGCGGTATATAAGTTTAAATGCTGTTGATATTGCAACCTGAACAAGTGATCTGAAAATATTTGCATACAAGTTGTTATGGCTCAGCATACTGGCTCTGAAAAAGTCCTCCAACAGAAAGTCTCTCAGGAGACACTAAACTAAGAATCACCTGAGGCTCAAACACAGGCACCACCAGAACAGCTGGAATGGTCAACTGATAATAAGATCTCCAAACTTCCACATCTGGTGAGTAGACCAAAGATGTTCTATGAGGCTTTTTGCTAAACATGAGAGTAAATTTCTTGACTAAAAAGATAGCTGTCAAACCCTGCCGGGGTCTGACATATCAAGGGGGGGGAGTAGGATACGTAGCCACTCCAACGAAGACGCCACTGCTACTCTGATGCTGTCCCAGCTGCTTGTCAGCTCAGATTGTAGACGCAGTGTCTGGTAGCCTCCTGGGAGCTTCAGAGACACCAACTTAGGCGTCTCTGAATGAGAACGTCTTGGCTTGGGACCCGGGTACTTACGAGACCGCCTGTTGCCACCATCAGTCTCCAGCCGACCGGTGTGCTCCCACAGGGCAGGCCTCCTCGGGGTGCCACCGTCGGGCCGATGTTGCCTCACGGGCCCGAGGTTTCGAGCCTTCTCTGTGGCTGCACCCTCCTTATGGAACGAACTCCCCCCTGAGATTCGGACCATTACTGACCTCCGA
>JANHFJ010002848.1:14934-26697 GCA_032468195.1 Cerberus rynchops
GTCGTTCGAAGATCGAAATGGCTGTCTTTTGTAATAAGGTCTCTTACGCTTAGCTGGTTTTGCATTAGTCTTGACTTTCTTTGGTCTCCGTGAGAACTGGCTTGAGGGCATCTCCAAATAGCCATTGACCAGCAAAGGGAGCCGATGCCAACTTCCACTTTTGCTTCAAGTCAGCTTGCCAGGACTTGAGCCATACCACCCTGTGACTAGCTACAGACAGTCCCATGGATCTTTCCGCGAATTTTGCGGCATGCAGTGTGGCATCAGCTGAAAATTCCACAGCTGTGAGGATTTTGTTTAGATCCTGGTGAACTCTCGTGTTCTCAGGCTCAATCCTGTCTTGCAGTTGATGGAGCCAGAGCAGGGTGGCCCTATTGAAAAAGGAGGCTGACGATGTGGCCTTGACTGCCCAAGCCGCCGCCTGGTGGTTCCTGTGTAGAAGTTGTTCTAATCTTTTGTCCTCCCCTTTTAGCAGGTCGTCTGAGTCTGTGACCAAGAGATTGGAAGACGCCATATCCAGGATCGGCTCATCTACCTTTGGCGGTTCCAGTGAGGTTGCGAAAGCCTCAGCTAAGTTATAAAGCAATTTCTCCGAGTTCAATGGGGGACGCCCGGCACCAGGGGTCTCCCACTGTTTGCTAATTAGATCAGAGAATAGGGAGGGAGCTGGAATTTCCTCCACCTTGGTGGACTGCGTAGCGAAAAGTAGCTGCGCAGCATCCCCTTCTGGAGTTGATTGCTGTTCCGACGTAGGATCACATTTCTTTTGGAGCTGTGTCACCGCTTTTGCCTTATTTAGGAGTACCTTGAAGAAGGATGCTCGGAAAAGGCCTGCCATGGCCGGAGCTTCCGGAAGATCGGTCTCATCGGCAGACAGCACCCTGTCGTCCTCCCCCGCATGGGTAGATGACGCCTCTGAAGAAGTTGGAGATTGAGGGCACACGTAATCCCAATCCACCAGTGAAGAGACAGATGGAGGGGCTGTGGAAGTGGAAGGCCAGCTGTCTGCCAATGAGTGGTGCAGTGTCTGATCTGTTAATTGATTGGATGTGATCGCTGCCGCGATGAGATCCTTCATTTGGGCAAATAGATTCCACTGCAATGTTTCTAATGTTAACTGCCCCTCAGGACCAGGCTCAGTTTGACTTATTGTGGGGGTCAGGATATTGTCCCCACCTTGCACCTCTCTCTCTGGTGAACCAGTTGTAGTTAACTGATGTTGCGGATCCATTGTTTCCGCCTGACCAGCAGACTGAAGAGTGGTGATCACCTGGGGTCCGGGGGCAAGCTTGGAGACCTTGTTGGACATGACAGCCTCAACATGTGTCTCCCTATTGGTGGTTTTAGAGATCTTGCATTGTGGACCCCCCTTGGATTTTTGGGTGATCGTGTGAGATGAGGAGGTATGCTTCCTTTTTGAAGTACACTTTTTATGTTCCTCGGGTTGAGGTGACAATGCTCTTGTATGTTTTACACTTGGTTGCTCCATGCTGCCCACTGATGACACAAAGGGAAAAGCGGAGCTGGAGTGGGGAGAGATAAAAACAGGACTATTAGCTCACTCCTCCTAATGCGTGCAGTGCAAAATGATGATAAGGCCTCCCTTATGTCTGCATCCCCTTGAGGCAATTGTTGCCTTCATTGGTGGGGGGGGAGGTGATAGAATCTACCCTCATGTAGTCCTGCTTGCTTTATTAGGGTATGGCAGCGTGTGTCCGCATCTGACCTTAACCTGCATCAGTGCAGGAATTGAGAAAGTCGATTTAATTGAGGTAGGAGTCAATGGCCTCGGAAGCAGCCATTGCTTTTCCTCTGGCTAATGAGGCTTAATGCCTGCAGCTGTCGGAAAGTCTGTGAGGCAAGGCAGCTGTCAACCAGTGATGTGGTCTTAATCAGCTCTTATTACTATTTTGAATAGAGACAGCTCCCAGCAACCAGTGAAATTCAAAGCGAGAGGCAACGGCCTCGGAAGCGGCTGTTGCCTCTGCTGCGGCTATTTGGGATTAATTCCTGCCGCCGCTTGAAAGCCCCGTGAGGCAATGCAGCTCTGAGCAGGCAATCTGGCCTTAAGCAGATCTTGAAGAGAGGCCACTCTCCACAATCAATTAAATCCAGGTAGGAGGCAACAGTCTTGGAAGCGACCGCTGCCCCCACTCTGGTTAAGTAATATTGAAGCCTGCCGCCGGTTTTATGAGGCTAGGCTCTCTCCGCTGATCGGCCAGATAATCATTAAAAAATGGCAGCCGCTGCGCACGCAGCTTACTCTGTAAGTGCCAAATTCGCTGCCGAGACTTCGCACCGTATTTCAAAGCCGGCGGTGCAATCTGAAGCAACAGACAGGCCGATCTTTAAAAAGTCATTCCTGAGGCGCTTGCAGGCGCGGAGAACAAAAAAATCGGGTCACAAATGTCAGATCGTCAGTGAGGCTTGGCGCGGCTATCAGAAATTATTTTTCTCTTTGTGATAGATAAGCCAGCTGGCTACCTCGGTTCGGTAGCCAGCACTGCGCTCTGCCCCTCCCACTACCTCAGTAGGAGCAGCAGGGGGGTGGGAACGGGAGATCATCCCCAAAAAGCCTGAAAAAAAACCCGATCAAACCATTCTCTCCCTCATCTCCCCTTCGACGGGCAGAATGATGTTGACTGATAAATGACAGGCTCTGAGGCCTTCCATGGTTGTTATTCCCCTGCATGCCATCAGTAGGAGATGAAGGGGATTTGTGTGGAGAAATTAAGTGTTCTTAATTGGCCTAACTTACCTAAAAATTGAAAGAGCGATATTAATATGGTCTTCTATTGTTCCAATAATTCGCTAATAGCACTTGACGGTCCGATCTAGATGATGACTGAGGAGAACTGGGTCAGGGGGTGGAGCCTGGCCCTTTTATACTTTTAGTTCTCAGTCATAGATCTAGGAAAGTCAAGACATAACCCATTAATCTATGGATTCTCTCTCTACATTCGACGGAGAATATCATTTTTTCCCCTTTGTGGACATATTTAAATGAAAGGCTGGAGAGCCAGTTTGTTCTAGTGGTTAAAACATCAGGCTACAAACCAAGAAAGTATAAGTTCTAGTGATGGTTTAGGTATAAAAGCTCATTGTTAAGTTTACTAAGCATAATTACAATCCTATGTATAATTAGCTGGGACTGAACTGAATGGTGTTTATTCAAACTGTTTTACAAGGTTGCATTTGTAAAACACATGAACTGTAACTTTACCAAAGGATGGTTGCCCAGCTACAATGCAGCTTTTGACTTTTAATTAGAAATGGTTAACAGTCTTGCAAAGAAGTGCCAGTATGAAATAGCAATATAACCAAGGAAAGGGAAAAAATATCCAATAATAAATATCCAATAAAAGAATTATTTTCCTTATTCTGATTCCATTTGTCCCTGTTGCTATGGATTGTTCTAAAATTTTTGTTCTTGTTAGTTATGAAGTCGTGTCCGACCCAAATAATAGGCAACAAATATCCTTTTTACAGCAAATAAAGCAAGGGTTAAATTTAATGGCTAATGTGTATTCTTTGCATCGTTTTTTGGTGCTGTTCTGTGGCAGTATTAAAAGGCAATCTGCACACATGGTGCTGAGCATTAGAGCACTGCTATTAAGCTCTATGAAGGACTGCAACATGAAATATGTTCATTGATGACAGACTGGCAAGACTCTGGCAGTTAAACAAACTAAAAGGACTATTAAAACCTAGTTTTGCCCTTGTCAGGTCTCCTTTAGTACAATAAACTGCGCAGATGTGATAGAGAGGAAGAGGCATGCTGGGACATACATGGTTCTATCAGTGCTGAACCAAGAGGAATGCTGAGATATTGGAAGCCTATAGCTTTCTATCCACCCATATTGGTCTCACATCACAAAAGCCAATATATTAATACTTTTGTATTTCCTGATATTTCCAGTTTAAAAAAAGTGTGTCTGTCTCTGTGTGTGTGTAACTCCCTTGTGTTGTAGGGAGCCATGAGCCATTCTGATTTGTAATGGCACTTTCCATTCCATCCAAATTTTAGGCATGTATAAAACTGCACATAATTTCCCTTTTATCAGAATTCCAAAGTATTTACTGCTATATTCATATATTGATTAAAACCAAAAGATGCTATTTTTTTAATATAAGCAATATTGTAAGTCATTTTCTTCTTGTAAGTCATTTTCTTCTGTCATTAATATCCAGCTAGCACACACAGAGAGACACATAGATACAAATCAGAAAAAACAGCAGAAAAAATACTTGTCTTATTAATGAATTAATGAAGTTACTCATAGCATCCTTGCCAGGATATCAAGTCTTAGTTGCATAACAACTAATTCGATTTTCAAATTTTATGAACATAGAAGATATCTTACATCAATTCAATTCCATTTCAATTTAAATCTTTATTGTCAATGCACAACATGCATGCAGTGAAATTGAATTACATCTATAAGAGTCAGATTTTTCAAGCGAAAAAAGTCAGGGTCAATCTATGAAATCTCATATTTTAAAATCCCAGCTAAAATCTTTTTTTTTAATAAAGGTACATATGTTAAATCCATAAAAACATGGATTTGGCCATAAGAGCTTCTCTCAATATCAGCAGCACATTGTACTATGGCAGAAGAGGGAAATTACAATATATGGAAAATTAACTTTTTAAAATTAATTTATTATATGGCAATAGTTTTTCACTGGAAACCTGAAAGATCTAGTTAAGGAGATCATCATAGAGAAAATCTATCTATGTGGTTACTGAGAATCAGTACTGAGACATAATTAATCATTTTTTTATTTATTTTTCCCGCTTAATCAATGTATGTATTATTCTGCCAATTATCTAAGCTTTTTTGGCAACTTGCAACAAATCATAATACAAATTATTTTTAATTAGGTTTTAATATGGATTAGATAAATAATGTTCCATTTTCTTTAATTTATGCTTTTGTAGCTATGCAGTTATCATAAAAAAGTTACATACAGCATCTTAAGAACATACTTTTTTTCCAAGATAAATTGAAAGTATTCTTGGTCATTCTGAATGACTTGCTGCAAAACCTAGAAAGGAGATTGGAGGCTAAAGTTTTTCTACGGTTGTGCTCATTCCAATTTGAGCAATTCCACTCAGGATGTTGGAAGAATAAAGGTTGAATTCTTGTGTACTTTAGTATGTATGACTCAGGGCTTAACCAACTCTGTCACCTTTTTAAAGACCTCCATGAAACCACTGGAGGAGATATTCCATGGTTTGGTTCCGGTATCATCATATTTTATATATTGATTCCAGCCAGTCAAAATAGTTCCATGAATGGTCTACTTATTGTACTAAGCAGCTTTTATGTAGACAAAAAAATGGCCTTGAGGGACAGAAGGAAGGGAGGAAGCACATTTTGCAAGATTTCAGATTTGCAAGATTCGGTTACCATAACTTTATTATAAAAATAGCACTAACCTAAGTGACATTGTATTCCTAGTTGGATCTACTGTGAAGTGTTTGCACAGGTTTACCCTACTCCTGAAAAAGGTGTTATGCAATTTGAAAGTTCTTCTGGACTCCTGGCTCCTGCTGGAATAGTAGATAGAACCTAGGGCATGAAAACTTTTGGTCAGTTTTGGTCAAAGTTTCAGTAGTTGTATTGTTTTCTGAACAAAGAAGCTCTGAAAACAATAAGTCATAGCTTGCCGTTTCTCAGTTAGAGTCTTGCTAGTTGTTTTATATGGGACTGCCATTGAAAACAACACAGAAGCTGCAGAATGTAGCTGCTCAACAACCCATCTGGCATTGGTTGGTTCAGAAGTTCCTTTAAATCTGTGGTGGTTGCCAATAGACCTTTGAGACTGGGGCCATTTTGTCCAGGTGAAAGCTGTCCATCTTACATGGTTTAGCAGAGAACATTTCAGTGCCTATCCTGAAAGAGATTGTGGGAGCTGGAACCCAGAATACAACATTCACAGCAATACCCCTCTTTCTTGTACAGCATGGCCCTTGAGGTCAGGTATGGCCTTTACATCCTTTACAATGAGTATCACAACTTTTTTATCCTTTGTTAAACCAGGGTTGGGCGTGGCCAGTGCATGATGCATCCGGCGCACGGGCCGCAAGTTTAACATCCCTGATCAAGACAGTCCTCTTTCAGAGGGCATTAAAATAGGAAGAAAATACCTAATGCCAGCATTTTTTATGAACAGTTTCTATTTTTTTTTGTAAACTGGATTTGCACATGTTTTTATGAATGTTTTTTTAATTCATTTATATTGAAACCCACCCAGACTTTGACGAATAGGCTGCCTACAAATGTTGACTGAGAAATTAAAAACTTTATAAATACTTCCATTCAGATGCCCCTACCTAACCTCCTACCACATATGTTAGGAGCTTCTTTCACTTCAAAAATAAAGTATATCCTACACCCGGTGGTGACATCTGGTTAAATTAACTCGAACAGCGTGGCTATGGAATTTAACTTGAATTTTGTCTTATTATCAGCATAAAGGTTGGGTTCAGAATGTGATACAGTATCACATAATATGTTCTTGATTTGACTAATGTTTGTAATCACTAGAATCCCCTCCTTAGGCTGCACTATAAACCAGCAATGAATGCTGCAGGTGAAGTCAATACATTACATGAAAATGAAACTTTGATATCTTTCACTGCTCTTCCTCAAGGCGGTTTGTTCAACAGACCAGTTCTTTCTGCCAGCATGACTGCAATTAGAGGCAGAGCTCGTTTCCACATATCTTCCTAAAAGGATATGTAATGCCAACCTCACAGCAATTTCATAAATTTTCCTCATGTTGAACATTTTTTATTAATACTTCCCTTTTTTTAATTGGTTCTGTTGACTTTGCCAGGACTTACTCTATTTGAAACAGAGACAGAAAAATACATTATTAAACATCTTAATAGTCCTTCATAATAAAATAAATTGTCTTAGAGTATCCTATGTCTTTCTGATTGCAGCATTTTAAGAAACTGGGTAACTTATCTATTTTGCTATACACCAACAGAGTTCATTTATATTCTTTATAGTTATAGTTAAGGAAGACCAAAGAGGAGATATATGGATCTGCTAAAAGAAGACATGAAGGTGATTGGGGCAAGAGTGGAGGATGCTGAGGATACAGTTGGGTGGAGGCGGTTGATTTGCTGTGGCAACCCCTAATGGGAACAGCTGAAAGAAGAAGAAGAAAATGGTTATGGTTAAGGCATCTCAGGAGGTGGCAGACAGTTGGCTTCCAGATGCGGTGAATGTCACTTTGTGGGTGAGATAGTTCTCCCTGCCTTTTAGAAAGTGGTCATCTGCTTCCTTCTCAAGAGGCCATTCTTGGATCCAAGTGTATTGCATAAATTTCTAACAGTCACCAAATTTCCCTATTTAAGGAAGATGGGTTCTCAGTTTTAAAGGACATGGAGGAAGCTAATTCAATTGGGCCCAGGCAAAGGTTTTCCTTCTGCAATTGTATCTCACTCTAGGAGATAGTATTCATCTCTGTTTCTTAGCTGAGCAAGCCAGTATTATCTACATTTTGGATGGCCATATAATTATATATGGCATATATAATTATATAGTATAACTATATGCCAAGGCTCATGGAATACTATTACGTTCCCACCAATGTGATGTCTGTTTATCTATTTGCATTTGCATAATAGGTGAGCAGAAGCTCACCTTCTGCCCACCTGCCATGCAGGGTCAGGGGAAAGTAATAGGAATTTATTTATTTATTTATGTTGTTTGTTTGTTTGTTTGTTTGTTTGTTTGTCAAACATGTACAAGATAGCAGGTATAGGTATATACATAAACATAAACCCAGGAAGTCCAGATAAATGGAGACAGTAAGACAGGGATGGTAGGCATGTTGGTGTGCTTTGCATGCCCCCTTCATGGTCCTCTTAAGAATAGGTCCACGGTAGACAGTTTGAGGTTGAAGCTGTGAGGGTTTGAGGCTGTAACAATGGAGTTGGGTAGGGTATTCCAGGCATTGATCACTCTGTTGCTGAAGTTGTATTTTCTGAAATCGAGTTTGGAGTGGTTTACCTTGAGTTTGTATTGATTGTTTGCCCAAGTATTATTGTGGTTGAAGCTGAAGTAATCATTGACAGGTAAGATGCTGTAGCAGACAATTTTCTGTACTATGTTTAGATCAGACCACAGGCGGTGCAGTTCCAGATTGACCAAGCCCAAAATTTCAAGTCTGGTGGCATAAGGATTGTGAGTAGAAGGGTGTTGTACTCTTCTCATGAAATATCTCTGGACCCACTCAATCATGTTAATGTCCGATATACAGTGTGGATTCCAGGCAGATGAGCTGTATTCAAGAATTGGTCTGGCAAAGGTTTTGTATGCCCTAGTTAGCAATACAATGTTACCAGAGAAGAAGCTTCGCAAGATTAGGTTAACAACTCTTAATGCTTTTTTGGCAATGCTGTTACAGTGAGCTCTGGGGCTTAGATAGGACCTAGCATTAAAAGCAAAGACAAATGGTTAAGCTTCTATGTTACATTTTCCACTAAATAGCATCTTTTCCCTGATATAAAATAGGGAACAAAATAATAGCGATGGTGGTGTTATTACTTTAAAAAACACATAAAAAGAAGTAAGATAAAATAGATATAAAAATAGCAAAAGAATATGCAAATAAATAGTGCTTACATCTATGTTAGAGTCAGCTTCACAGGCTTAAATTATGATTCAAATATTGTTCTGGCTGAAAGACAGACCTGAAAGAAAGAGATAGACCAGCCTCTATTATCAAAGAGTTATTACAGCCAGGAAGCCACCACCAAGATGGTCACCCCAAAAGTACTTTTTTCAAGAGGCAACAGTACTTTCTGGTTTTTCTTTGAAGATGTGGTATATGCAGTACAATGCAGTGAGCCATGTGCAGATCTGTACATTGGGAAAACGAAACAACCACTTCATAAACACATGGCAAAACATAGGAGGACAAACCCATCAGGACTAGATTCAGCAGTCCATCTGCATTTAAAAGGCAAAGGCCACTCTATTAAAAGACAGCAAAGTCCACATTTTGGATAGAGAGGACCACCTGTTTGAGAGCGGGATCAAAGAGGCAATCTATGTCAAAATCGAACCATCCTCTCTCAACAGATGTTGGAGGCATCCAACATCATTTATCTCCAATCTACAACACAGTCCTTTCAACAGTTCCAAGAAGGCTCCACACCCATTTGCACCACTCAGGTGATGACACAGATAAACTTCTAGGTGGCCTCAACTACTCTCTAAAAGAATGCAAATGACCAGCTGTCTGCAAGGGGTATAAATTCTTTGGTTTCCTACTATCCAGTCAGAGCAAGTAGCTTCTTGGATGACAAGTGGAACATCTTCTCACAAAACCAGAAAATCCAGTTGCCTCTTGAAAAAAGCACTTTGGGACAACCATGACCTGGATGACTGAGAATCTCCATAGACACCAAGATGGTCCTTTCTTGATGCTCAGATGCTTTAGGTACACAATGGTATGAACAGAGAAAGCTCTTTTGAAAATTTTTTGATAAGAAGTTGCAAGTGAAAATGGACTCACAGGCCCCCTGTGAGATTTCTGACATCCTTCTGATTGCAATAGATTTTAAATATTTTTCAAAAGCACTTGTTTCCAAATGTAGTTCTCTTAAACAGATGAGTTCTCAAACTGTAAAGGTAACAAAACACAGGAATTATTGGTTTTCTGCTTAGAGAAGTTTCTTCTGATTTGGCACAGGCTACATGAATTGGGCTTCAATTAGCATAATACCTAACTAGACAGAGGAATTGAAGTCCCTAACATCTGGAAATCACCACTGGGATGAATTATAATTATCAGTAAGCCCCTGGGAGAATCATAAAGGAAAAGATTAGAATTGTTCCAACTTTTTTGCTTTGTTTTTTTAAGTGGAGATAATTAGATAATTTATTTCATCCTGTTTCACTTGTTCTGTCATTAAATGCTGAATGAAAGTCTGCACCTCCTTTCATATCTGCTCAAAATATTCTTTGCATGGCCAAGTAGTACTCCAGGATCCCCTGAAGTAAAATAATCATTCAGAAAAATACTACTGGCTTCCTATTTTCTTTTGCAAATCAGAAATAAACTCTTGATGTAACTAAAAAGAAAAAAGTGACCTGCACATTTATACTAGCACTCAGAGATTATGGATCTCATGCAAGACTATGAAGAACAACATGTGACATTCAGCAGGAATAGTATTAAGTAGGGCTAAGAAAAAGCAATCATGGTACCTGGCCCTCTCAACTCATGGAAAATAGATGGGGAAGAAATGGAGGTAGTGACAGATTTTTTTTTCCTAGGCTCCAAGATCACTGCAGATAGGGACTACAGCCAAGAAATTAAAAGATGCTTGCTCCTGGGGAGGAAAGCCATGGCAAAGCTAGACAGGGTACTAAAAAGCAGACACATCACCCTGCCAACAAAAGTGTGGATAGTCAAGGCTATGGTTTTCTCTGTTGCAATGTATGGCTGTGAAAGTTGAACCATAAGGAAGGCTAAGCACCAAAGAATTGAGACCTTTGAACTATGGTGCTAGAGAAGACTCCTGTAAATCCCTTGGACTGCAAGGTGAACAAACAAGTCAATCCTAGAGGAGATCAACCCTGACTGCTCTTAGAAGGCCAGATCCTGCAGATAACACTCAAATACTTTGGACACCTAATGAGAAGGAAAGACTCACTGGAGAAGAGCCTAATGCTGGGAACGATTGAGGGCAAAAGAAGAAGGGGACGGCAGAGAAGGAGGTATCTAAATGGAGTCACTGAAGCAATCGGTATGAGCTTCAATGGACTCTGGGGGATGGTAGAGGACAGGAAGGCCTGGAGGAAAGTTGTCCAAGGGAGTCATGATGGGTCAGACATGATTTTGCAACTAACAACAACAAAAACAACAACAAGAGAAACTGTGATGAACATATTGGTTTAGTCTGCTGAAAATGAAATACTGCGGAGGAAGCAGTATTGGGGAAAAAAGAGAAAGATAAGATGGTTTTTCAGGAAGACCTACTGTATCTTCTCTGCTTGTTCATAAGTTGTTCTAAGTAGCAACAAGAGGAAATTATTGGATCAGGATCTGAAGGCATATAATGTGGCAGACAGGATTGCTGCTAAGCAGTGAAGTAACTGGATGGGAAATAGATTGAAATCTGTAAGTTAGGGCCACAAGATACATAAAAGGAAGAAGGTGTGTAAACACATGATGTAAATATGTTCTTCATTACATTTATAGTTTGGTATGCCACATCCCCATGCAATAGCTTGCTGGTTTATATACTAGTATAAATGCCTCTTCCCATTTCTGCAGGGAACATTGCAAGTAAAATGAACTACTTTGCCACCTTTTCTTTTTTTGGATAGATGCCTTTTGCAGCTATTAGAATGTGTGCAGCTGTGTGTTGCAGGGCTTTCTGCCTCTGGAAATTAAAGTGCTATTTTCCCATTCTGAAACTGGCAGAAAAGTACATCGGCAAGAATTTTGCTGTCTCCATTGATGATCCCATTGTAAATTTAAGTATTTGTTTGGCCTAGTTTGCCCTATCCTGGCATCCTCAACTTTCTGGCAGAAGAGTCTGGAGGAAGTAATTTAAAGCATCTAAAAGGGCATCATTTGGGAAATGTAATCTGGTTCCTAAAAAGCCATTTTACGATCAGCAGCTCCTGCTGTGATCCATATGTAATTCATTTAGCTGGCTCAGTATACAGTTTGAACCAGTAGTGAAATATCTTCCAAGATGAGGTCCCTCTTTGATCAAACTTT
>JANHFJ010002851.1:87649-99375 GCA_032468195.1 Cerberus rynchops
TTAAAGCGCTCCATGGCTTGGGACCCGGGTACTTACGGGACCGCCTGTTGCCACCATCAGCCTCCAGCCGACCGGTGTGTTCCCACAGGGCAGGCCTCCTCGGGGTTCCACTGTCGGGACGGTGTCGTCTGGCAGCCCCGAGGGTTCGAGCCTTCTCTGTGGCTGCACCCTCCCTGTGGAACGAACTGCCCCCGGAGATCCGGACCATCGCCAACATGGGGACCTTCCGGTGTGCATTAAAAACCCATCTATTCCAGCAAGCTGGTCTGGCCTAACACCTAACGGGGTTTTAAAATTTTAAAATTGTTTAAATTTTTAAATCTTTAACTTTAGAATTTGGTTTTTAATTTTTATTCTGGCCAATGATTTAATTTATTTTAAATTGCATTTTAACTTCTGTATGTCTTGTTTTTGGATGGCTGTACACCACCCCGAGTCCTGCAGGAGAGGGGCGGTATAGAAATCCAATAAATAAAATAAATAAAGTAAATAAGGACCCTGTCCCTTCCTTTAAATGTTTTGCATTGCCGTTACCCGTTCAGCACTTGGTGATACCATCCCTGCTCAGTTGTGATTGGATGCTTTAGCACATGGGTGTCCAACTTTGGCCTCTTTAAGACTTGTGGACTTCAACTCCCAGAATTCCCCAGCCAGCCATCTCTCCATTCTGGGTTTTTAAGTCCACAAATCTTAAAGCGGCCAAGGTTGGGCACTCCTGTTACAGCATTTTCGGTGCCAGGAGCGCACTAATTCAATTTGTGTCTCATTCTAATCTCTTCCTTACGGTATTATCGTGTTAAGCTTTTTGAGTTGTTCCGGGATATTTTTTTTTTATTTTATTTAGCACTGTATCTCCTCTTGATTTGTATGTTAAGAGTAATTCACTAAAGTAAGCAGTTTTTTCATCTTATTGTAAGTAATTTATGGCCCTCAGTATCTAGGGGAAATATCTCATCTCCCCCCCCCCCACTTTTTTTTTTTACAAAAAGAAAAACTTTCCTTTTTTTTGCAGCCATTGCATTGTATGGAATAGTCGAGAGTTTCTCTTTTTTCTTGGTGTGGTATTCTTAAGAATTTGCTTTCAGTCAGCACATTTTATTATTTTTAGGAGTCCTAATAGTACTATTTTCATCTCTCTTCATGTTTAATTGCACATTTTTTTGCTTTAATTATTGATCACTTTTGCTTGAATGACTTTATATATATATTTTTTGCTCTGGTTTATGCATCTTTCATGGGCTTGTAAAACATTGATTAAAAATAAATATGTACAAAGCTCGTGCATGTACATATTTATAGGGTTGTTATTTGATATAAATTTATACTTTCAATATTGCTTGGAACTAGAAAAAATGCACTTGGGTGAGAAAACAGAATCCTCTTTAGAAATGTGTATGAATGCAAGATTCATTTGTACCAAGTGAGATAACTTCCCATCTATTAATACTCTCATTGTATAAGCACAAACGTGTAGTTGCTGATTTCCTTCCCACATTGGGAATAGGACTTGTCATACCTCTTCAACCCAGCCTTTTAAATTACTTTTAGTGTTTTAGTTTTAATGTCTTCCTTGATTTATAGCACACCTCCTTGGTGGTTTGGTCCAAAGACACATTCTTGATAAACAAATAAATGCTGCCAGCTGTTGACTATTGTTGCTAAAATATTATTTAGCAGTAGGGGCATCACCGATCATAAACAGTTACAGTATAATTACCAGATGCATGCATTGCAGATAGCTAGTGCACTTCACATATTCTGTTAGGTGCAGAATAAACTTGCCAACAATATGTTAAAAAGAGAGAAAGAGGAAGAAGCCTACCATTTAAACACTGTTCTCTTAAGCTTACCTATTTCTTTCTGCCAATGGCTCAATCAACAGATAATGGCTAAGCTACAGCACACTGATAAGATTTCATCATTATCCAGAAGGATAATATGAAGCCCTTCGAATGATGCAAATGCCATAAATCTCCTAATAGTATTAATGATTCTTCATCTGCTTATTTTGGTTATCCCAATGAAATCAGTTTACCAATCTCCGTAGCCAGGGAGTGATTTTAAAGGCTGCAGTTCATATATTTTACCCATCCACAGTGCCAAAAAAAAAAGAAGAGTGAAAATTGTGTGTGTAACTCAGCTGAAACTGAGTTGTTGATCTTTGTCGGGTAACTCCAGGAAGGGAATTTCTAAGCTCAGAGAACTGCATAATCATTCTGTGAAAGTGTGAAGGCTTTTTATATCTTTGAGGCTATGTGAGGTATTGTCTCTCTGCTTATGAAGAAATATCGGTAAATATTTGAAAAGCCATGCTTATAACCACACAGTCATAATCTGATCTCTCTCTATAGGCAGTCCTTGACTTACAACAGTTCGTTTAATGACTATTTGATGTTACAATGGCACTGAAAAAAGTGACGCATGATCATTTTTCACGCTTATAACAGTGGAAATATCCCCACGGCT
This sequence comes from Cerberus rynchops, assembly GCA_032468195.1. Taxonomy (NCBI): domain Eukaryota; kingdom Metazoa; phylum Chordata; class Lepidosauria; order Squamata; family Homalopsidae; genus Cerberus; species Cerberus rynchops. The sequence continues at coordinate 90,116 of JANHFJ010002851.1, forward strand.
TCGTGGTTCGGATGCTAGACAACTCACTCACGTTCATGATGGTTGCAGTGTCCAGGGGTCTTGTGAGCCCCTTTTGCAAAGCCAGATTCACTTAACAACCGTGTTACTAATTTAACAACGGCAGCAAGTTGCTTATCAACAGTGGCAAGAAGAGTTGTAAAATGGGACTTAAACTCCCTTAATAAAGTTCCTCACTTAATGACATAAATTTTGGGCTCAGTTGTGGTTCATAAGTTGAGGACTACCTCTATTGACAACAAAATAAAAGGAGATTAATTTCTGAATAATACCTGTTGGGCTAGAAACGGCTGTTTTTGGTTGGTTTGGTTTTTTTGTGGCTGCAGCTCAGCTTAAAGTTCCATGTATCACTTTGTTACTTGAAAATTTACAATACTTGGTCATGCATCTGTGCAACAACTCCAGTGCTGCCCTTCCTTGCAAATATTAGCCTGTCGAACAGCTCAGCTTAGTTGCACATAATTGCATTTCACGTACACCAGATAATACTTTAATTAAAATTGCGATAATTAGCATGTATTTTTAATGAACAATAAATTCTGAGATTGCCAAGTTGTTGGTGCGTTAACTGAATAATACTGCTTTTTGGGGAAAAAAAGGCAATAATAAAACCCCTCCACAAAGCTTCTACATCTGCAAACTTTAGTTTTGGGATGTCATTATTTATCTATGTAAAGAAAAGGCACAGGTGTAGAACTATATGTGAACGGCATTGCCCTCTCCTGCAAGGGATACGGTTTAATTGGGTTAGGGGGAAGAAGCACAACCTGGATTCCTATTTCAACCTGCAATTTTTTTGAGAAATGTGTCTTCCAACAAAACTGCAGTGCCTGCATACTATTTATTCAGTTCAACTCCGTAGGTAGGACTGCTGCCAGCAAAAGAGCTTCTTCACACATCATCCCTTTTTTCAAGATTACAAAGCCTAAATTGCATTCATTTATTCCATAGCAGTATTTCTCAACCTTGACTTCAACTCTCCCAGAATTCCCCAACCAGCTGATAAAAAAACAAAAAACAAAGCATTTTTGACATATTTCAGAGATGGGTGGTTGGTTTTTTTTTTTTGTTTTTTTTACCAATCCCTTCCCTTTGTAATATATGCATCCTCTCTTAAAATACACAATCTGCTGTGAGTTAAAACATGAATATAACCCAAGGAAAACACTACCCAAAGCAGCGAGAAAGTATAGAAAGCAAGGCTACAATTAATAGTCCTCGGGAACCCATAATTGTATATTTTAACCTTTGCAGGGCAACCTGAAAATAGACTTCAAACTTTTCATATAGCTTCTAGGAAGAAATCCGAAATAACGGGTTTTCTTTTGAAGCTACTGAGCTGGCTTTCATTAGCAACTGTGACCCGGTGCAGGTTGGTCTATTTGGAAATGAGATCTCGAGAGCAGCAAACAACTGTTCTCTTTTTAAAGGTGTATTTATATCCCCCAGAGTTAGTAATTCTAATTGAATTGTATTTTAATGTCAGCTCTTATCGTTCCGTGCATTGCTCAGGGATGAAAATGATGGATTATTTTCATCATTTCTCTTACTCTGCTTGCTCATCGCAAGGGGTGAAACAGAAGTGACTCACTCAGCTCAGTGGCCTTGGATGCTTCATTTCTGCTGGTCTCTTGGCTCTGCCTGGTCAGATTCCCCCCCATTCCTTCTCCTTCTCCTGACCTGGTTACAGCAAGCAACTGATGACTTGGTTCACAGTGCACATCCCACAACATGTGCGCTAGATTGTGCCCAAGGTGTGAGAAATAGCTGCAACAACGATGTAACAGCATGGAATCATATTGCTTCCTGCTCCAAGTCTAGGTTGGGCTTTAAGGAACACAACAATTTACATTTCTTTGTTGGCCAGCCAATGATTTCTCAAGTATTTAATGGTTTTTCTTCCCCAAGCTTTTAGCCCGATTGGTTCGTGTTCTTTCTCTTCAGTAGGAAAGCTGATAGACCAGACCCAAATGCCCTTCATATTAATAACTGATTTAATACCTTGATTATGTTAAAATTTCAGGTGATATTTGTGGGCAAGCTGTCACTGGTTTCCATAGAAACAAAAATGGGACTGCATGTCCAGAAACCCAGATATTAGGAAGCTTGTAAATTTCAGTTTTGGAAAACGACCAAATGTTTTTTGTTTGTAAGAAAAAACATCATTCAATTTGAAACCAGTCCATTGCTGAATCCCTTATGTGGATTGATTTTGGAACTGTAGTATTTAAAGCATTGCAAAGTAGGTAGAAAACTCTTTATTTTGCTGGGCCAATGTTCACACAAATAGAAAGGATACCAGCTGCATTCAAAAGAAGGAACACTATCATGAGTATTTTAATTAATGCCTGCAGTCGGAATATTTTGCTGCTTTTTAGAAGAGTAACTATCTTTGCATAACACGCTAAGTCATGTTGTTGTTTGGGTTTGTGGGTCATCTAAGTCAACCCAGGTCAGTTTAATAAATACAATTAAGGTGGAGGGCCATAACGATGACCTCTAACTATGCTTAGGTTAGTTGTCCCATTTTGCGGTCAATCTTTGGAGCTCCCCTTCGATCTGTGCCTGTGATGCAGGCTTTGTTTTGTTGTTGCTAGTGGAAGGGAAAACAGATATTTGCAAAATAAATGAAGGTAAAGAAAGTTGAGTGCGAACAGAACCTTGAAATTCAAGATGCATCTGTTCATGAAGAGCATTGTGGTCTTTTCTTTCAGACTTCAGGTCAAGGTCTACATTTTGTTCTTGAAACCTTGATCATAAGATGGGCTTCTCTAATTGAAGTGCCATCGTTCTTGCTCTTTGTATTGAAGAGTCGGAAAACTCTGCTGGTGAGTGAAGAAGTTAATTATGTATGCGGCTTTCATGGGATTGCCGTAGTGCAGAGAGTTGAACAGCCCATCATTGTGCAAAGGGACCCAACGCTTGTAGGAACGCTTGTAGAATAAATAGCTGCTCTTATGTTCTGGGATGTGATAATACTGCTCTATACTGCACTGGTGAGACCAAACTTGGAATGCTGTGTTCATTTCTGGTCACCATGATAGAAAGAAGATGTTGAGACCTCAGAAAGAGTGCAGAGAAGAACAGCAAAGATGATAAAAGGCCTGGAAGCTAAACTATATGATGAACAGTCCTATAAGGGAACCAGGAATGTTTAGCCTAACAAAGAGAAGTCTTAGAGGAGACCTAATAGCCATCTTCAATAATAGCCAACTTGCTGGGCTGTCCCAAGAGGGAGTCTGTTTATTCTTTACAGCACCTGAGATTAGGGCAAGAAATGATGGATGGGAGCTTATCAGAAGGAGATCCAGCCTGGAAATAAGAAGCAAATTCCTGATGGTGAGAATAATTATGAAACGGTGGAACAACCTGCCTTCTGGAATTATGGATGCTCCATTGCTGGAAGTTTTCAAGGAAAGATTGGGCAAAACGTTTGTTTGGGAAGGAATAAAAATTCCTGCCTTGGGCAGGGGTTGGACTAGAAAACTTCCAACCCCTTGGTTTTATGATTGCTGGTGCTTGTAATTGTGGTACCTCCATAGAAGGACTAAATAAAAACAAAAATAAAACCCCACAATCCTGGCCAGACTCGCCCACTATGATTTAGTGCTACGTATGAACAAAGTCACTGTGGTTTATTCAACCACTCCATGGTTAACATTTACCTGGATTTAGAATAACATGTGAATGTTTGCGTGGCACCGGAGCCCAACCTAGATCAGCTGACTCTGCATGGCTCACATAAAACCTGAGCTTGAAGGGGGAATGTAATACTATTGATTGAAAGTGTGATATTTTATCGCATCTGGAAGCCCTATATAAATTCAGAAAACTATAGCTCACTGTTGTATTTAAGATCTTGTTTTGATTAGTGAATAGATATATGACCTTGCAAATAGCCAGTCTTTGACATGGTCTTGATTTAGCTTTCCATTAGGCATGTTAAACTGATATATCACTGATAATGTAACGGGTTGGTAGTTTGCAAAGAAAATGTTTTTATGGAAGTAAAAAAAAAAAGAAAAGAAATGAAGGCTTAATAGTTTAATACCTGGTGGCTTTTAATCTATAGCTGTCAGTGTTAATTTGATTATATATATATATTCTTTGAGAAAGGTTCATTGCCATGAGGTTTTGCTAATCAAGATTCATAAAGGTTAAATATCATTTATCACCCTCTTGCAGTGCATGATAAACCAATTTATGAGGACAGAGTAGAGGAAAGGAAATAAAAACCCAATAGATACCAAAGGAAGAGGTGCGCTTTCACTTTTTAACAATGCATATGGATTTCTAATACAAAGTGTAATTTATTTTTATTTTCTGTGCTCAACAAAGGCATCTAACCAAGAGAGTTCTGGGCAGCCAAGAGATAAAAAATATCATACAAATTGATTAGCGAAAAGCTGAGCTAAGGTTCCTTGGAAAAAGGAAAAAGACATCTCATTTTGAACACACATCCATTAGCATCTTACCCCTAATGGCTGTGGTAAAAGCCACATCTTCACAACCTTCTAATTTTTGTTTTAAGTGCCTGGGATGCGGCAAACAGAATATTTATGAAGGAAATATTCACTGGGCACGGAAGCTATGTCTTTCTCTTTGGCCTCTGGTTGACTATCATGCTCCTAAACCATAGCAAAGCATTCAGCAAATGTTTTCCCAAGGTGATAAAAGAGTCCTCTTCTATTTTAAAATAACCATTACTTAGCTAACCTTTGCTTTGAAGCCAGCTGATTTCAAATAATTGTATTTCTTGCCAGTCAAGGTTCATCTGCAAATGTATTGTGACTGCATTGGAAAAAAAAAACATGGAACAGGTGTGTATTAAAAACTATCGATAGCCTGGAACTGAAAATCAGTGGGTTTTTTTTTTAACCTTCGCACTTGTAAGAAAGATGTATATGTACACCGTGCAAGTCCAATAGAAGAAGATTCAAATAAACTAACTTAATAAAAGTTAACAAAATGTATTTAGTATATAATGGAGGGATAGAAATTAGTGAGAGATGTGAAGAAATAGTCTTTCCACTTTTACATTACAAAGGTTGTATCAGCCCATGCTTGTTCTACCTGGATGGAGCCCCTAAATTTGTTTTTTTTGGGGGGGGTTTTAATACACACAGGTTACAACTCTGAACATAGTTACTTAAAAAGAATACTGTAAATCTAATTGAACCCAGTGGGCTTACTTCTGAGAAGACACACACTACTTTAAAAATCTTCTGGGGATCGCCCAGAAAGCAGATTTCCCACCCCCACAACCTTATTAAAGAAATTTATTAGCTAGCAAATGTGGGTCGAAGCCAAAGGGTGAATCTTTCTCTACTTTCTCATGATTATTGGTTTTTTTTTTTTGCGGATTTCCGTATAGTTTAAAATAATTTTAATAAGGGAAAATCATTTCTTAATTTTTTTCCAGCGCTTTCCCCTCCTTGAACTGGAATTCCATCTCCCCCGCCTCTAATTTGGCAATATCGACAGATTCCTCTCTTTCTTCAGGGGATATATTCCTTTAAAATTTTCTGAATTGCTGCCTAATGAAGTGGCTGTTCTTGCATATTTCAAAGTCTTGGGATTTCTGAATTAGCAGCAATTCCCACCTTCATACGGCAGAGGCAGGAGTTGCCAGCCATTCTCCTTCTTTTAGTTGTTTATTTTTTAAATGATTCTTGGAGACTTTAAATGGATCAGTAAAATATATTGTCAAATCTTCCACCCACATTTTCCAGAAAGATGAAAAGCTATTGTCTCAATGGCAACATGAAAGGACATCACAGCTCAGTCTTGTATGTTTGAAAGAAGGAGTCGAAATGTCATTGTGTTGATCTATCAAATAGCAGATAGCTGTCTAAACGCTCAACTTTTGGAATATATAATGGTCTAAAAGACGTAATAAAAGGCATATTCAGACAGTGAGTCCCGGATAACCAAAGAAGAAACAATGGCATAAGACACTGACTGGTGTCCAGCGCAAAAAAATCAGGACCATACATTAACTGGGGCCAGAGAAAGATCAACAGAATTCAAGAAGGGGTTGAACTTAGACCATTTGTGGGAACGTAAGGACTCCAGGCTTATGACTCACTCAACTCCACTCTCCACAGTTCTGTCTGCTTTTCTCCTACAACCGGGTTGTAATAGAGACACAACAAATGCTTAACCACCTTCTCATAATTTGGAGCTTTTTTTTGGTTCTTTTTTTCTTGCCAATGTTTGTTTCTCAGTGAACACCTGATAAAAAAATTGTCTGCAGGTAGCACACCTGTCATCTTGCAACAACACCTGGATTGATTGGCATGAGAAATACTGTAGGGTTTTTATTTCTATTTCTGTTGTTTGGCAGTTTTAAGAATTCCTGCCTAATCTTGTAGGCAGTCTCTTTCTGTTCCCACTCCCTGCTTGTTGCTACAGTGAGCTAAAAGGTTTGTCATCTCCACAAAACATCTGTTGTTTCTTCTTCTTGCCTGCTGCTTTGTGTAGCCTCTCTCTGGTGTATTCCTTAATATAGCAGTCAATAACTGAAGCCTACAAAAAACAACTTTTGGTTCATTTTTAAATTATACTTCATTACTCTGTTGTCAAGTATCTTTTTAAAATAAACATTGAAGCTAGAATTGCTGATGTGAGGGCCTTTTTTGGAAAACAAAGCAAACCCCTTTTTAATGTTTCACTTAGTCCAGATAATGTTAAATAGTCCTTCAGCAAGAAGAAATCAATTTTTGGTGTACCGTGTAGCTTTCAATCAGAGTGCTTGGAACGAACTAACAGCCTCTTTAAGGCAGCTTGCAAGGATCTCAGCAAGATGCTCGTATATTGTATGCCTGATTTTAATTCAGAGGGTTCTCCTTCACCCTCAAAATCCCCCAGGAGTAATTTTTTCTGACATAGAAAACAAGGCCCACTATTCAGAAAAAACTGTGAAAACACCCATCAGACATTTGACAGTTGTTGTATCCTCTGAGAAGATATTTGTGGTTTCACTCTTCTGTTTAGACTTCTTTCTTCTGTGCCAAGGAGATAACAATCGGAAGCAAACAAATGATCAGATCTTTTTTCAACATAGTTGACTTTCTTCTGAAGAAAGTCTCTGGGCAGGAGTGAACATCCTTCAACCCCTATGATGGATTCAGTGCCTGGATCCCCTGAAAGAACCAGCGCTTTCTGCCTTTGAGATGATGTTCAACCATCCCACTCATTAGTTCCATTGCACCCCAAAGTAGTTTGCAATGGTGCCAACTGATCGGTCATTTCCTCCATTCCTTGGGGCCAAGACCCATGTTAGGTAATGTCTCAGGCTGAAGAATCGGGATCACACATGAAGTTCCAGTTAATAAGATTTGTTGCTCACACCTAGAATCTAATCAACTAACAGCACCAGACTGCTGCTGGATCAGAGTTAACAGAACGCAAGGCGAGGTTGGACTGAGACCATTTGTGGGACTGTAACGATTCCAGGCTAATTCCTCTCTTGATGCAACCCCCACACTCTGCCACTTCTCCTCCCAAGATTGTTCCTTATATTAGAACTACAATAAAATTTGAAATTATCCCCCCCTGAACCGAGGCCTATAATTGTGTCACAGAAATTAATGAAATGAGCTTCAGAAATGGCTGCATAGAATCTTTTACTTGCACCTGTTTTTTGTTGTTGTTGTTGCTTGGTTCTTTTACCTTCCTTTTAGGAGCAGGGCTGCTTTGCAGAAGGCTACGTAATACCTTATGACATCCGACTTAAGGAGAACTCATAACTCACTGAATGCCACTGCAGTAAAGCAGCTCAGTTAAAGGGCCATTTCTAACCCAGGCTAATAAATTGTTCACCAAGATTTCACTTACTGTAGTCAAAGGGCACCTTAGAGCACCAGACAATGAAGATGTGATTCTGCTGTGCATTCAGCTGTATTGCAATAACTCAGGCTGACTGTACATGCGACGAAAATGTGGCTGGGTTCATTTTTCACAAATAATTCATGTTTAGGTTTTGTAAAATGAACAAATGGCGGAAAATGTACATGCATTTCTAAACCTAATTTAACAGAGTGGAACTGACTTATAATGTGGGTGCTCTGTGCATAGAGTTTGTTTCTTTCTTTTCTGGCCAACTTAACTGGGTTACTAGGAATGTTGCTGATCATGAGAAAGAAATTCTCTGCTTGGAGTTCTGGAGACCAATAAGGCAGATATAATTTTCCAATTCTTCGTTGGTCCTTCTATTGCATAGCAGGATATAACCAAAGTGAGCCAGTGAGCATGGCTGGCTGGGGAATTCTGGGAGCCGAAGTCCACAGGTCCTAAAGTTGCCAAGGTTAGACACCCTTGCTCTACAGCATAGAAAAACTGAAAATCCACAAGAATTTCTCTGCTTTGGAATCCTAACCTTATGCAGATTGCCACTTCAGGTGGCTGGTTTTGTGTCATCGAGCAGTAGAAGACTCCATATTGCAAAGGGAAGCCATGCCATCCTTCTGGCTTCCAGCATGGCATTTGGACTAACAGAGATCAGCCAAGTTTCCGTCTGGATGGTAAATGTCACTGCCTTTGATAACCCCCCAAAAAAGCCTTGACCTGGAGCTGTTTGGGGGGACTTGTCCATATGTAGCAGTGACATCGTAGCTTTGTTGCATGCTGGTGTCTTGCAAGCTGCACCTTCCAAGCTCTTAAAGTCATTCTTGTCCAAGCGTAACAACATATATAAAATATGTTGAAGCAAAAAGCAAAAGCAGTGTCTTTACACTGAGCATCTACACAGATACCTTTTCATTAGAAGAGTCTCCGTTCTCTGAAGCATTGTCTAGCAGCAGATTGTCCTCTGTCACTGCTTCTAGAAATAAGCTCAGTGTAGATGCTTTCATGCTCTCGGCTAGAGAAATGAACAGCTTATTAACATCACCTGGGATCAGGAGACAGTTTTTTTTAAATGTTTTTAAATTACTCATAGTTTGGTATTCATTTATTGTTTTTAGCCTTGTTTTACACTGCCCAGTGTCAATTGTTTGTGAGATGGGCGGCTCTATAAAATTTGACAAATAAATAAATAAAAACTTGAAACATTGAAGCCCGGTCATCAACGGAAGCCCGGTAGAAAGAGTGGACTGCTTCAAATACCTCGGGGTGCACATCTCGAAAACCCTGTCATGGACCTTCCACATCAACACCATGGTAAAAAAAAGCCCGACAACGTCTCTTCCACCTCAGACGTCTGAGGGACTTCAGACTACCACCAAAGGTGCTCAGGAACT
>JANHFJ010002860.1:44055-58919 GCA_032468195.1 Cerberus rynchops
CACATACCAATTCAAGATTGGAACTTCCTTCTGAGTTAAAAGACATTCCTTGTTTTTCCTTGACAGTTTCAATCTTCAATGTTGGTAGAAATGTCATTTTCATTCTGCTTCTTGTCTCTTCTAACAGCTCTCTGAAATTCTTTGTTAAGTTCTTTTCTAAGATCTTTGTCTTTTGGGGGGGGGGTTGGCTTCTCTTCTTTTTTGGACAGTTTCCACTGTCTGTTCTGACATCTAATTTGTTTGGTTCTGCTTCTTGAACTTTGGCAGTCTCTTTTCATAACCATCAGTTCTCCAGTTCCCTATCAATGAGATTCAGAACTTCAAAGTGATTCTTGATATTCTCCTTAAAATGGTGGGCATATATCCAAGATAATATCTTGGAAACTGGTTGACTTTCTTTTCTAATTTGGCTTGTCTTGAAATTTGCACATGAGTAATTTGTGATCTATTCCACAGTCAGCCTCTGGTCACATTTTTGCTGTTATAACTGATATAGAACTGTTCACCATTTTACAACAATAATTGTGATTTCTTACACTTTTTCACCAATAACTGATTTCCCTGTACTTCATCTAATAATATCCATGCATATAGTTGTAATTTTATTATTGGAAGACTATGTTAGCCATGAAGAAAGCACTGGATTTAGGAAGTTGATAATCCATTCTCCTGCTTCTGTTTTGAATTTGGCCATAAAACTTACCATCTTCCTCTTCAGTGAAGCATTTTCATCACTGCTTGGAGCATAAATTGCAGCAGAAATTTAAGAAATAGTTCACATGTCAACTCTATCATATTATTTTATACTGAGGGGAGAAACTACAAAATACAGAAGACTGAAAACAGTGCATTGAGACTTTTAAGCATGCATTCCTAGGCAAAAGAAAAAGACTCTGTGACCAAAGGCCAAGATTGCACTGTCCCTCTTTGGTTCTTGATGGGTCTAACCTCTGGGACAGTTGGTAAGTTATCTGAGATGTCCAAACTTCACTGCATGTCCAAATTTCATTGCACACATGTTGTGCATTGACAATAAAGGTTTGAATTGAATTGAATTGAATTGAACTGGAACATACAATGGAGCAATCATGGTTGGTTGAAATGTTCAATACTACAGTTGTCATAATAGTAGACCATTTTCGCTGGTATATTGAAGATGTAGCCTCCATAAAATCATCAAGGAAAGTATTTTCATAGTTGATTCTGGGAAATAAGGAGTAGCGGTACTTTCTAATGTATGTAACTGATGGGGCATTTACTGCTGCAAGACAGTATAGGCAATTTTTGCTCATGCTTGAGCTGGCTCTTAAAAAGTGTTGAAGAAAAATCATGGGGAAAGGCTATTAAACTTAATGGCTTACTTTTTATACTCTCCATGTTCTGGATCAGTGTTTCTTTGGAAGATCCCCTCTATGTCCATTCTTCAAATGCACAGTATTTGAGTGGCTATTTGGAGAAGAAGGAATTTGCTAGTGTGGATTTTTAGTCCAATCTATGACCGTCTGTGTGTGTGTGTGTGTGTGTGTGTGTGTGTGTGTGTGTGTGTGATTATCATATCCTTCTCCAATGTTTCTTCTTTTTAACAAAGACACAATGCAATTCCACAACAAATGAGACATCTCCTAACTGGGCTTTGTAAATCTGCTGTTACTGCTTTCTCACTGCACCCAAGAAAGCTGCCGCCTATGAATGTAGGCAACTACATTGATTGAATGAGAAAGAAAAATACAGCTGTCTGATTGTCTGTGAGATTTAAAGATAGTTTTAAAAATTGCAATGAATTCGGCAAGCAGGCAAGGCTTGAATAGGACAGGAGGGAGAAAAAAAGAGTGAGGGAGAGTTTTCTGATATTGGACATGCTACAACTGGACAAACTTCTTATTACTGCGATATGATCAAAAACGTAAATAAAAAGAATGTGGCCTCTACCAATGAACTTGATGTGCACCCCTTTTTTTCTGTGGGAGGCTTCTTTTTAATTAGTTGAGTCACATCCATGAAGAACAACTTTTTTTGCTGCTTTGGGTTTTCTGTTCTTCCACCTCATGTCATCCCCCAGTAAAGAGTTGCATAGCAATTTTGCTTTGGTTGGATTCCCCCTCTGTGATGGCTCAAGATTCTTTCTATCATTGTAGATGAAGAAGGCAAAGCAGCAAAAGAAAGGAGAAGGGGTTGGATTGTTCTAGTACCGGTAGTAGAAAGAGGGTGGTATCAGAAGAAATATCCATCTGGGTTCAGTTCCAAGTGGGGAGAAAAACACTGGAAACATGGAGACTGCTTGGAAGGATGGTTTATTGGTGGACAGGACCACATGGTTTGAGGTCCTGGGTAAATAATGAACACATGGCTGAGAGAGAGAAAGAATTATACCCTATCTTGGGCTTTGAACTGAAGCTTCCTGTTCCTGTGGCAAGGTATCCTGATTGGTTGTAGGTTCCCATGTAGCCATGTAGGGTCATGGGTCATGATTCAAGTTTGGATGAAGGTTTGGGCTGGTGCAATGATGGGCTTTGTTTGTGCCATGTGGTGAGTTGGGTAATCCCATCATGTCCCGAGGGTGAAGGTCTTTTGTCTTGTAGATAAGATGGCCCAGTTTTTTTGAGGCTATTAACAAAGGTGGGAGCTGCTTTCCAAGAGCATGTTTCTACTTTTTTCATCCAGGGAGGTATAATATTCTGCCTTTTTAGTATTTCCTAGAATATTTCATTCCTCTAGAAGAGGGGTGGGTGCTAACTTTTTACAAATGGAAATTTAACCGTCAGAAGGCATTAAAATGAAAAAGGTATAGGAAGATGAAGTTGCCTAATTAAGAATAATAATTCATCTACCAGGTTTCCAGGGACAAATATTAACACACTAATGAAGTAATTCATGCATGTAAAATAATACAAAATTTTTCTACCTGTTCAAAGTCCAGATGCTAACTGGGACTTCTTGTTGCATTTTAGTTCAGCTTTGTTTGTGTCAGGTTTGACACAATTGTAGTTCTTTTGTCCTCAAACAGGCATTTCAATGACAGATCATTCTACAAAGCTCAAATGTTTCCCTTTGCTCTTAGTTTTGTTTTTCATACTGATTTTTGTGACATCAAAAAGAGCCATTGTTTTTCATGTACTAATTCAGCTGTTTGCATACTGTGGAGTGTCTGGGCTGTCTTAGACTAAGTTCTTAGATGCTGGGTAAGGCCTAGGAGAGAGAAAGGAGCAGATCAGCCAATGTTATCAAGAGAGTGGAAAGTCAGGATTTATTAGGATCTCTAATGACCAGCATATTCCATCTGCCCTGCTTCTTGAATAACCTTTTCTGAATTGGTTCAAGTTTGATCAAACAGAAAGCCATACAGATATTAGCTAATCAAAAGATGGATGTTTAATGGTAAAAAAGGTATTGGGAAGGTCCAGTTTATCTAGACATTATGTAGTTATAAGCTTTTGCCTACAACATCAGGTGGCATTAACAGATACTTGGTGGTGCTGCACTACAAGTGTTACCATTAATATGGCCCTAAAATAATTCATCCTTCCATTCCAAATAGTTTTAAAAATTGGTAAACTGAGGATAATGAAAGGAAATATTTTATCATCTTAATGTCATGTTTGAGATTACCTGGCAATAGTACGTTGTTTTTAAACTGAGGATTTACTATTTTTATTTTTTATTTCATTAGATGTATTATGGCTGCCAACTTCAACAGAGTCTGGGTGCTTTGCAAAATCCAATACATAGCTAAAACAATTAAAAACCTAACAAGTGGCAGCCTGGACTAAAAATAGCCATGGGAACAAAGGCAGGTTTAAGAGTTTTCCAAAACTCCAGAAGAGTGGCTGCCAAACATAGCTCTATGTGAGGACAATGTTCCAGAGGGTGAGGCCATGACAAAGGCACACTTTCTTGGTCCCATGAGATGGCATTGTTTAATAATGGACTAGGAGCTCACCTACTCTGCTTGAATATATCAGACAGGCAGAAATAATTGGCAATAGACAGTCCCTCTAGTAATCAGGCCCTAAGCCATGATGAGCTTTAAACGTTATAATCAGAACCTTGAATTGCACCTGCAAGCCAGCTAGTTTTATAACCATTGCAGTTTTTGTAGCCACAATGACACATGAGCACATTGAGCACTGCCCATTACTGCTTGTGTGGCTACATTTTAAACCAGCTGTAGCTTCCAGTTGGTCTTCAAGGCAGTTCCACCAGAGATTTAAAAGGTTATTTTCCTGGTCACAGAATCATAGGATATAGAGATCTTAAGGATCCTTCAAAATTATTTGGTCCAACTGCATCCAGTGCAGAAGTACACAACATTAGCATCTCTGAGACATTAGCCTCTGCTTAAATACCTGCAGTGAAGAGAGGCACTAGCTTCCAAAGCAATTTGGTCTGCTGTTGAAAAATTATTATTGTCAGGATGGTTTCTTTCCTCTGATGTCCAACTGAAATTTATTCCCTTGTAATTTAATCCCATTGTTTTTTGACCTGTCTTCTGCAATAAGTGAACAATTCTGCTTTATTTTTTCTATGTAACAGCCATTCAGATACTTGAAGACTGATTAGATCTCTGCAATCTTCCCCGGCTTAAACTGAGTGCCTCAAATCATTCTCCCACCCCCTTCCAAGTCATTATGTTGATTGCTCTCCTCTTAGCATGCTCCAATGACCTTCCTAAAATGCAGTGCCCCAAGCTGGTAGTAAAGTAGAAAGAAAATGACTTTTGATCTAAACTTAATAGGGGTTTTTTGAATATATGTTTTATCGGTACATTTTTCTTTGAAAAACATAAAAAATTCCATGTCTTTCTGCCTAGCATGTTGTCTGGACACAATTTTAAGTAAAGATACAACAATAACCATAATCATACTAATAATCTTAGTAAACATATCAATACTAATCACAGAATAATACAATTTGTTTATCCCTCTTGCAATTTTTTTTTTACAGATTCTTGGTTATCTCTTTAGATTCTGTTTAGTTTCCAGCCTCTGTTTCTGTTAGTTAACCAATGATAAAATAAATCCCATGTTGAAAAAATTCAGTTTCTTCCTTTTCTTTTATCTTAAGTGTCAATCTATCCATCTCAGCACATTCTAATTTTTTTTATTACATTTTCATCTGTCAGGACTTCATCATTTTTTCATTGTTGTGCAAACACTATTCTTGCTTCCATTACTACATGCAAAATTAAGTATGTATTCCCTTTATTATACTGTTCTGGTAATATACCCAGCAGGAATATTTCTGGTTTCAAATCTATTTGCTTCATCATTTTTTTCTAGCCAAGTATGTATTTTAGGCCAATATTTTTTTTGCTTTTGGACATGTCCAACACATATGACAGTAAGAACCTGGTATCTGATTACACTTCCAGCATTTAGCTGATAAATTTTCAAACATCTTTGCTAACCTCTCTGGTGGTAAATGCCATCTATAAAACATTTTATATACTGTATTTTTCATTGTATAAGATACACTCCTCCACCCCCAAAAAAGTGGGTGAAAACTGTGGTGCGTTTTATACACTGAATACAGCTTTTGGGTAGCCTCCCCCACGCATCCCGTTTTCACCAAAAACAGATGCATTGTTGGCCTCCCAACCCCCCCATGCATCTTGTATTACCTCTCCCCAGCCCCCAGAGGAATTTTGCAAGCCTCCAGAAACCTCCATGTGGCTCATTTTCTCCCAAAAATGGGCCCTTATTTGGCACAAATGAGCTGTGCAATGGGTTCTGGAGACTTGCAAAGTGCCTCTGGGGGCTGGGGAGAGTTGCTGTTGTGAGGACCATACAACACATGAGCACACACATGCACACTTTTTCTTTTCTGGTAAATTGCAAGTATTATTAGAATATATAAATTCTATATGCACACACGTAACACAGAAGTATAGATTGGAATATTCTATATTTGCCAGATGTGATTGTGTAAATTCCTACACACAAGGAATTTATCTCTGGCACATAAGGTCTCAGTGTACATGCAAACAACAGTGATAAATCATAAGATACCAATAGAAGAAGGTAATAGGAAAGATGAGCAGGATAGTAGCAATACAGCCCTATTACATGGATAAATAGTGGTGCTGTGGGAATTGGAGAGTGATGGCATAGGGAAAAATTGTCTTTGTATCAATTTGTTTTGGCATGCAATGCCCTACCTACAGCAGCATCCTGAAGGGAGGAGTTGGAAAAATTTATGTCCAGGATGTGAAAGGGTCTGTAGGTATTTTCTCAGCCCTTTTCCTAGCTTGTACAGTACAGATAGTCCTCGACTTACAACAGTTCCTTTAATGACCATTCGAAGTTACAACAGCATTGAAAAAAGTGACTTACGATCATTTTTTTACACTTATGACCATTTCAGCATTCCCATGGCCATGTAATAAAATTCAGACAGTTGGCAACTGACTCATATTTACGACGGTTGCAATGTCCTTAGGTCATGTAATCCTCTTTTGCAACCTTCTGACAAGCAAAGTCAATGGAGAAGCTAAATTCATTTAACAACTGTGTTACTAGCAACACCTGCAGTGATTCACTTATCAACTGTAGCAAGAAAAGCCATAAAATTGAGCAAAACTCACTTAACAAATGTCTCACTTAGCAACAGAAGATTTGGGCTCAATTGTGGTCATAAGCAGAGGACTACCTCTATACAGGTCTTCAGTGGAAGACTTCATTAAAATACTTATAATTTGCCACAAAAGAAAAAATGTTTTTGCCAACATCAAAACCAGCCTAGTTATATATTTACTTATTTTATCTGAGGCCAGTTCTCAGAAAGGCAAAGAACAAATGCTTCTGTTCTATCTCTTCCCTCTGCCACCTTCCTTTTGCAGCTGTACACTGATTTGGACTTAATCTTCAAGGCTTCTCCCCTCCTGATAATTTTTTCTTTAGGAACAGGATGCTCTCAAGAGAAGACAAAGTCTTGGTTTTACTAGATAAATTACCTTATGCCAGAAAAAGGCAATTATAATCAAAATGAATTTCTAAAAAGGCTAAGAAACTTGTCACACATTATTCTGTGTATGCATGTATATTTGTGTGTGTGCTCCAACCCCAAGTTTTTTTTCTCCTGTCATTTTATTGTGATCAAGAGTTTGTTTATTTATCACATGGATTGTTTGCACTTGGCCTGTTTGGCCTAGTAGTGAACTGTGGGTCTGAGGTTTCCCTTTCTCACCTTGCCAGCTCTGTGTAGCATTCCATCTAGATTAGTGTTTCAACCTTAACAACTTTAAGATGCATGGACCTCAACTCTCAGAATTCCCCAGCATGGTGGCTACGGAATTCTGGGAAATGAGATCCACACATGTTACAGTTGCTAAGTTGAAAAAAACACTGGTCTAGATAAAGAAATGGTTTTTATATATTCCAAGAGTAGCCCACTTGAATTCTAGTTAGGGAATTAGATAAATAAAATCCTAATTAGGATAAATAAAATCCTATTAATTTAGGTAGGAAATTAAAAAAACGATTGGTTGACTTTTGTGCCATTTTGCTTTTCATCATCTCCATTTTACTTTTCAGTGATAGTATCATACTAAGAAAAATTTATTCTACCAAATACTTGAATGTTAGTGTATCTTGCAGCATGTAAGAAGAATTTTGCCTTACAGGGGAGTCTTATGGCAGGACATGAAGCCACTCAGCAACCTGACAGCTTTTGCAAGTTTTTTTCTGAAATAAGCAGGGATTTCTAACAATGCTATGGAAATGAAAGTAAGCCACTCCAGACTGCCCTACATTCTGCCACTGTACAATTTAAACCGTTTAACAAAAATTGAGGTCTTTATAATCAGCTTCTAACAAAATATATCTGTACTTACTGTCTTCTCTATGAAAAATAGAACTAATTATATTCAGTAATCTTTCTTTTCAAAGATACTATAAAACTCATATAGGTGACCAGTAAATTACCAGCCCAGACTTTGTCAGAACAGTCTGAATTCTTCTCTAACATAAGCTCCTTATATAAACCCCAGGATTTAGATTTACATCTAACAATGGTCTCGGGCAGTTTTTAACAAGTTCTTCTAAGAATGACTGTCAGTCTTCAACACGGGAAATTAGCTCAGGGAGGTTGATTCCAGAACCTTCTAAATCTTTCTGAGACACATCTTATCTCTCGGATCTTCAACTGTTGTCAACATGACCAATACTGAGACAAGGCTACAATATCTGGAGACCACAACTATCAGCATGCCATGCTATTTCTTCTGAATGTATTAAAATAAACCTGAATATATTCATCTTTTTAAAAGGTACTTTGGGGAGGAATAAACTGACTATATAATACATATGAATTAAGGTAGATAAATCAAGCTATTTTTTCCCAATGGGCTCAGAATGAAAGCAGGTTAAAACATATGATAGTTTGTTCAATGCCAGCTGAAAAAGTAAACAAATTGGAGAACATTACAATCATATCCATGCCAGATCAAAAAAGTGACAGTAAGTAAATAAGTGACATTCTACTTCTTGACTATCCATCAACAGATAATAATCTAAAAATATAAGTAGAAATGGATAAGATGACACAGTTGCAAAGATATTAGTTTGGCATCCAAAAGGGAAGAAAGAAGAGATCAGAAATGCAGCTTTGACTCCTCTGGAAAGGTTTTGTTTTAGTCACTCTGTCTCAGCCCCAACTTACCTCACAAGATTGGTCTTATGATAAAAAGTGGGAGGAGGTAAGACCATGTAGATCACCTAGTTCAATGCCACCTAGCTTATACTTGGCATTCTGATCACTTTTACCAGTATGTAAGCTGGCTCTTATGGGGCTTTTGCCAGTAAGCAATCCACCCACATCAACAGAGCTCGTCCGTCTGAGTGGACAACAGATAGCTGTCTCGAGACCTGGGAAAGAACAGATTCTACACCTTGTTTTGGGGGGGAGGGTCCAAAATAAATGTTTTCCCTTGCATCCGGAATCTAGTATTAGGGATCCAGAGGATCAAGGTTTTCCTATACATGCCCAGATGAATAGGTGTTAAAAAAGAAATATGGGGAAGGATGAGATATTATTCACCTTAAATAGATCTTGTGTGAACGTGGCTAAAGAAAGACATGGATTAATTTTTGTACAGTCCATAACCAAGTAACCTACAGTATTAACCCTCAAGTTAAAACCATTCTATAATGGAAAGTGCCAGGTTCCAATGGCAATGAAAAAAGGGACTTATCACAGGTCCTCGCAGATATGACTTCAGCAGCATCCTCATAGTCACATGGTCATTACTGGGGCACATGGAAATCAGCATAGATTTATGACATAGTCAACCGGCAAAACTGCACTTGCTTAATGACGGCATGATTCACTAAACAACAGTAGTGATTCACTTAATAACCATGGCAAAAGCATTGTAAAACTGAGCGCAACTCACTTAATGACCACCTAGCTTAGCAATGGCAATAGTGGTCCCAATTCTGGATGTAAGTCGAGGACTTCCTTAAGGATGCAGCCGCCAACTGATCTGGAAAAGCTTAAGCAGGCCTGGATTTAAGCAGGGTTGGGAGACCACTAGGCGATGCCAGTTGAGAAGGGAGTAGGAAGTCAATGCCTTTTCTTTCTTTTTCTCTGTTTTTCTGTGTTTCTCCATTTTATATGATAAACTAATAAAAAATAAAAGAGAGAGAAAAGGGCAGTGACCAATCTATCTGCTCTGAAGAAAACAGCCTGGCTGCAGCTCTCCAGTTCATGGGTCTGATCTCTATGACTATGTTCTAGCCTCCAGTCCCCTCATCATCCTGGTTGCTCTTCTCTGCACTTTTTCTAGAGTCTCAACATCTTTTTTTATTGTGCAGAGACCAGAACTGGATGCAGTATTCTAGGTGTGGTCTTCCAAGGCTTCATAGAGTGGCATTAGCATCTTTCTCGATCTTGATCGTATCCCTCTGTTAATGCAATTTAGGTTTGCATTGGCTTTTTTGGCTGCCACACACTACTGGCTCATATACAACTAGTTGTCCACTAAGACTCCAAGATTCCCCCCATAGTTACTGCTATTAAGCCTGATTTCACCTGGTTTCAGTAAAGTCTTAACACAGGCAAGAACAACCTAAAGTACACATATAGACACATGTAGGTATACTTTTGGTGTTTTTTCCTAAGTGTAAGACTTTTCTCTACATTGAATTTAATTTTGTTAGCTAGGGCCCAGTGTTCAAGTGTGTCAAGATCCATCTGACACATCCATCCTATCATCTTGGGTATTGGTTATTCCTGCCAGTTTAGTATCATCTGCAAATTTGGTAAGTTCCCCATCTATTCCCTCATCTAGATCGTTTATGATTGCATCATCGTGGATGCTTCTGACGTATGGGCAACCCAGCCCTGGGTGTTTTGGAATTATAGTTGATGCGCCTGCCAGATGATGCAATGGAGGAGGAGGCTCCTGGAGGAGATCCCACAGTTATAAGAGCGTAGGCACACTTTACATTTTTATGTAATTGTTCAGAAGCTGCTAGCAACACCGGATTTGCACCAGTAATCAGAGACACAAATTTCTCCTTTCAATGTTGGAGATCCAAAGGCAGATAGGCCATTTCTGTGGTGTCTTCATCAAGATCCAGATAACTGAGATGCAGTTAAAAAGGAGAAGGACATTGGCAATTACTTGGAGCTACCGGTCTAAGTCAAAGTCCAAGGCTCTGGTCACAATGTTGATATCCCTATTATTTTTGGTCTCCCAGGCTGCACAGCAGACACAACCTGAAAGGTTCAGTCTCCGGACTACAAATGGAGCAGCACCAGTGTTGACAAACACATCTGGGTCTCCCTTCTCAGAGGAGGATAACTATGTTATATCAATGCTTTCCCCAATTCTATAACCTTTTCCTTTTTTAAAAAAAAAAATCTTGATATTGTGAACATGATGGATGGATACAGCTTTTTTTAACAGATACATAATACATACAGGACTTTCCCATAATTGCAAAAATTGGGTTTATATGAATCTGAGAACAGATATAGTCACTTTATTTGACTCCATGAAAATCTCCTCTTCTCTATTTTCCTGGGCATGTTCTCCAAGTGGAAGCTTCTGATGGGTAAAACATGGCTCATTACTCTATACATGTTCCCTTCCCTGATTCCATGAGCGAGACAGGACATTGTATCCAGCACTTTTCCTATCTACCGGTAGAACTCAATCACACAACAGTCCACTTGGCTTTTAGAAAACAGTTGTTTCATAGTAAGAAAGGAAATGATCAACAATGTCAAACTTTGGAGGATGAACTCTTGCTTTGTGACATTGGAGAGCCAGGCTTGGTAACATATTATGGTTTTGGCCTCTACTGAGGCAGATATTTCATATGTATCTTCAGGAGCAGGTGAATCAGCATCACTTTGAAACAGCAATCTATGTATGTGATCTTCACCTCTCATTGGGAAGGCCTGAACACAAATAGTCTACAGCAGTGTTCAACTTTAAGATGTTTGGACTTCAGCTCCCAGAATTCCCCAGCCAGCTTTGCTGGCTGGAAAATTCTGGGAGTTGAAGTCCAAACATCTTAAAGTCACCAAGGTTGAGAAACACGTGGTCTACAACAATCACTTCTTTTATGTTTCATTCTAGAAACATCTCCTTGGTCTGCAAATAACGCTGCTTCTTTATTTATTCTCAAAAAAATTCAGAAACCCATTCGCTGTTTTATTAAGAAAAAGGAAACTCTCCCCATAAGCAACGAACCCCACAGGTTAATTTATTTTCAAAAATAAATGTGACAATTCCTCCTCCTGCCCCCAAAGCTACTATACCTCGGGGTCTTTAAATGAGAGACATGAACTCCCAGCTTGGAGGTCACCAGTAGCAAATTTTGTTTTGACACATCTGATAAAAATCTGCTGAACAATGTCCACCAGGGGCCAACAGCACTTGGCAGAATCGGTAGCCGTGGGAGATGAATTTTAACAGCAGGGTCACACACACACACACCCTCCTGACCCTGGCCAAGCATAATTCAGCTCAGCCAAGGGCCTCTGCAGAAGGATAGCTAATGTGCTAGAAATGCTGAAGAGGTTTCAAAATGTCCAATTATGATATGGATGGCTGATAATCTGAGGACTTATAGCGGCTAAGAAATTGAATTACACGTTTAGTGCTGAAGTGCAATAAAATTGTTCCAGCCTTTGCTATTTGGGGATTTCCATGCCTATCCAAGGAGGTGTGTGCATACAACAAGTACTTGAAAAGACAGCTACCAAAAGAGATCACCAAAAAGGGAGAAGGAGAGAGAAAAAAAAGCATAGCGGAAAAGAGAGCAAAAGAGGACACATAACCAAACATTTGCATGAGCTGGTTTATATTACAGACATGCTTCTAGAGAGAATTATTTACATAGACATTCAACACATCTAACCATAGTAAGAAGAAAGTGACTCAGTGATGCTGGCCTCCCCAGTCTGTTGGGCAAATGCTGCCTCTCGATGGGCAGCTTTAAGATTCTGCTTGTTCTTTTTTTTTTCTTTAAGTTTGACCTGAACTTTACGGCCCTCAAATAGAAAACATGTTCAAAGACATACTTTGCCCGCCATAGCCCAATATTGTGGTTTTTTTTTTTAAAAAGAGAGAAGAAAAGAACCTAAATGTGAGTGAGTGAATGTCTGTGTTCTTCAAACAAATAAAGCAGTGATACTCTCAGGTCATCATGTGGGGGTCTTTGAAAAGACGTAAACGTGCAATGGTAAAGGTAAACCAATTACAAAATATTTTAAAGTTAATATATCATTCGTAGTCTCAGGAGAGATTTACAAGGGGAAGCTGGAAAAAAATAGTTCATAAGAAGGGGGTGGAAAATCACGTCTGTCCCATCGTCTAGAAAATTGCATGGAAGTATCCATTGAGTCAGGCAGACTGGAAACTCACATTATAAAGCTGATCCATAATTTTATGCTCTTAGTTGACATTCATTTCCAAACAATGTTCATGGTGTCCACGAAAGATGAGGTTGTTTTCGGGGCTGCACAAAAATTGCAATGCTTCCCTTCAAGGCTGATTGGAGACCAACACAGAGAACCTTTGGCATCCTTCCTTTTCTCTCCATCCCCACTCTCTAAACAGGGCCACTGAATCCTAGCAGGGCCAGTGGGATCTATTTTTAATAGCTCTGGTGCATAAAGGCAGGAATAATGTTTTAATGATAAGGAAAGGCAGGTAATTGATAAATAGCAAGAAGATGTTCTAGGTAATGGTGCTAGTATAAACTTCATCAGTCTTGACTGTTGTGCAGTCAAGCTTGTCAGATATGCTAGGCAGTGAATAATAGTATAATTATAATATGCTATTAGAAGGCTGGCTGGAGAGAGAATCAGAAGGAAGATTGCAATAAAGTGTTAGAACTGTTGTCTTCTTGCTTGGGACTTGCTCAACAAGTGGCCAGCTGCATATTTGTTGAGCTCCATCTCGGGGTGGACCAACAATATTAACAACACACAACACAGCACTAAAGATACAGAATGTATGGGGAAGCCCAGACATTCTCTCATTCAGACCACATAACTCTGACAGGAAGCATTGCCCTCATCGTCTTTGGCTTTGGGATGGTATCTGGCAGCCAAATTTGATTGAGTGGTGACATCATTGTGATGGTGACATGATCCTGATGGGCTGGAATATGAAACCAACCAGAAGTAATGAAAAATTAATCATTGTCAAAGTAAGTCTTAAGAGGGACGGTGCATTTTAGTAGAGTAAAACTGGAGTTCTTTAAAAGTTCCTTCCCAATCTGGATGAACTCTCTTTAGCATCCAAAATGTTTCTCACAAACATTCAATAATAAAAAAAATCTGTGGCGAGGTTGATTGAACAGGTTGACTGACATGCATGGCCTTAACAACATAACCATAAGCACACAGCTCAGGAAAAACATCACTGGATACAACCCTTCCAACTCTGTTATTCTGTATCCTGTATCCTCAAACTAAGGGGAATATTACATAATAATAAAAATACAAAAGTCCAGAATTTTAGCTAGAAAATAACCTGAGGTTTATTGGAAGTTAGAATCCAAAGAGCTGGAGAAGTGAGTATCCTTCTCAGCAGAAATTCTACATTGTATGCTACATTGGGGACTGATAGCTGCACATGTGCCCTCTGTTAGATATCATTCAGAAACTAAAGCTCATGACAAACTGTTTTGATCTGAAATCTATGGTTTGATTAATGTGTGCCATATTGTTGTTTATTTTAAAGGGGATTTAAATATTTTACACCTAAATATGAGGGAGATATTTGCATGAGAAGATTTCCATATGCACTGTAATGAAGAGTCCTGTCTATTATCTAGAATTCTTAGCATGGAAAGAGACAGAATGGCTTGAGGTAGGAAAGAGCATACTGTATTTTTTTAGCAGATGCATTTACAAAGAGGTTAATATGCTATCTACGGTAAGAATGTGTTTAATACAAAATGCATATATTATAGAATGAAATATTATGGTATTTTCTGATTATTTAGCAAATAATGTAATTGTTTTAAAAGGTATTTTTTAAGAGATCCGAAAATTAAGTATTTCAATAACTTTGTTGTGAAGTTACTATTATACCACCTTTCTTCTTTGTCTATTAGTCCTATGCTTTTACAGTGTAATGAACATAATTAAGCACTTACTCATTATATTTAACAAAGAGTATTAAAATATGTTTATATGTAAGTATTGAGCTCTAAATGCTTCCCAATTCACCGTAACCACTAATTAAAAGGAAGAATCCTTGAGTCTCAGCAAGTTGAAAATGCTTTGTGTTGTTAAAAACTAACTGGCTTCTAGTACTGGATCTGGAATACAGTGGTACCTCTAGATAAGAATGCTTCATGTTAAGAAAAATCCAAGATACAAAGGGTCTCTCGAAAACTATT
>JANHFJ010002861.1:45284-58021 GCA_032468195.1 Cerberus rynchops
CGCTTTAAAGGTAAGTACCAACACCTT
The DNA here is from genome assembly GCA_032468195.1 of Cerberus rynchops. NCBI lineage: Eukaryota > Metazoa > Chordata > Lepidosauria > Squamata > Homalopsidae > Cerberus > Cerberus rynchops. The sequence goes on from JANHFJ010002861.1 coordinate 45,312, forward strand.
GAAGCGCACCCGGAAGGCCACAGGCAGCCAGTGCAGCTCGCGCAGGAGAGATGTAACATGGGAGCTTCGAAAGGCTCCCATAATTGCCCGCGCGGCCGCATTCTGCACTAACTTTCAGGTGAGGTCTGTGGTTCCTGCTTAATATAATCCTGGTTCATGGAATGCAACTTGTGGTGTGGGTTCTATTAAGTTTTGACTATGGAGGAATGTCAAACTAGTGACCCTTGGGCTGGATGCATCATGTGCAAGCCACACTCCCCCTGGTTCCGCAAAGACAAAAACAGTGCAATACATCATGTGACATGATTGAATTTGACTCTAGTGGATTACAGCATGTCTAACATGTTCATTTCCAGGAATGATTAACACTGACTAGAGGATGCTGGGTCTGCCAGACTATTACCAAGTCTTTCTAGTGCATCAATAATTATTTCCAAAGTGTCTGAACATTGCTTGATTGCTAGGTTTGCTTAGCAATTTTCTGACTGTATGTAAGAGTGGTGTAATTCTTGATCTTGTATAATAAAAGGAACATTCTCAAAGTACACAAACATAATTTTGATTAAGTTTTATTTCTTTCATACAGTGTTATAGTTTGAGTTGTAAAATAGGGATTACATTTAGAAATATTTAATTTATCATCACAAATAGCATTTGCTGGAAATGTATTTTCTATGTGTTTTGGGAAGTCTGTAATTACCGTATATCATTGGGTGTGCAGTCTGTTATCATCTTTTATTTGTTAACCTCAGACTTAAGCTAGAAATTCTCAGTTGGCTGAGGATGCTTCCTCCTTCTTCTTGCAATTTTTTGCTTGAGTAATAGGAATAAGAATATTTGTGATAACACTAGAAAGTTGTAGGATCTGGAACTTGAAAAAGCTGGGCTGGCAATGAAAGCATTGCTTCCTGACTTACTTTTACAAACTCTGATTTGTTCTAGCCAGAACAGGTAGAACAGTGGCTGTATAAATAGATATAACAGTGAATAGGTAGAACTGTGGCTGTTTAAATATACACTCTCTCTCTCTCTCTCTCTCTCTCTCTCTCTCTCTCTCTCTCTCTCTCTGTATTGGGAATTGGACAGAGAAGGATCAATTTGAATATTAAGTGGCTATTTTCTCATAGCCTATCATGTTACAGTAAGTGGTAGTCAGGTTTAATGCATAGCTTTTAAGTTTTCCAAATGATCTGAAGATAAAGTTTTGGAAGCATAATACAGGAAAGAAATTGCATTCAATAAAACTGCTGAAGCAAACTCCCAGGTATTATTCTGTAATATATTGCATTAGGAGCAAAAATACACAGCTGATACCCTATTTCAGGTGCTTGAGTTTTCTATAAATTGAATGGGATTTTTCCTAAATAACATTGTTCATACCCAATGCCATCTCACACTTGTAGGCAGCAACTTAAAGTATACTTTTTATAGAGGCATACTGTTATATGAGTGTCCTCCAATGTCTCATATATTTCTTGCTTTAACAAGACTTCATCTAAAGTTCAACCCTACAGTCAGAAGATTTTTTTCAAAGTAAATCCAAAATAGTACTTTCCATGTGATAAAAGGTGCAAAATAAAATATTAATTAAATATCTACAGGCTCTTTACAAACTCAGCATTGATACCACTGAAACTGGGAGAGAAAAAGTTAAGTCTGTGTTGAGTTACTAAAAAATCTCTTTCAAATTCTTAACCTTTGTATATGACCTTAATAGGTGATAGTCCCATTTCACTTTGTGTTGCAAAGCTATAGTGATAAAGTGCCAATCATTCTTCAGCAAAATTCATTAACCAGATTTTGAACATTAACATTTTTGCACAGTTTCCATATTTCACTCTGCCAGTACAATCCTTTCCAAACACCATTCTTATTTAATTAAATCTTGGAGCAGATAAGTATTTGTGATACCACACTGTGCGGAATTAGTCTTAAACATTTGATCTAGAAAGTTTTGATTTGTAAGATTGTGTAAGAGATGCAGGAATTTAAGGAAAAAAAATTCTGTGATTTGGCTGATATAAGTCCCAAAGTGTTTCCTTTCCCATCTTCCTCCTGAACAAATAACATTTTGTATATGAGAATTCATGTTCAAACTGGGATGGGACAAAAGTAGCAAGCAGTAAAGCAAGCATGGGCAAAGAAGCTCTTTTTCTGCGAAGGGATGAAACCATTTTGGTTTTCCCTGCATCCTGAAGGTTTTTATTTATTTATTTATTTAAATGGGGACCCATTTAAAATGTAGAAGATCTCATGAGGACTGTGTGGAGCCACCTTTACATTTACGTACAACATGGATGCTTCAATCCAAGTTACATGAAATATATATTCTAACAGGTGATTCAGGTAACCCCCCTCCCTTTCTACTGTAAATATGGAGATTGTTTAGCACTTTGTAACTTTGTTTATACAAATACATGCTTCATGATTTGGCCCACAAAAGCATTAATTGTCAACTCTGAGAGCTTTGATTACAAGAATACATTTAATGCAACTTGAGGATACATTTTATATCTCTGCTATATTGAACAATTCTTTTCCTCTCGAGGCCTTGTAAAAGGTGCTGGCATTTATATTTCAAGTTGGTTAATGCTTCTTTGATGTTATAGTGTGCCCTAAAAATAATAAACAATCCCTTGCCAAATTTAGCCTGCTGATTGTGAAATGTGATGATGGCTACTTTTTCAAGGACATACACAGGATTCTACTCAAATAGCTGCATGGAAATTTTGGTATTCAGATTATGATTTTTTTTTCTTCACTATAATGGCAAGCCCCGTTCTACCTGGTACAAAGGAAATACTTTGGTTTATTAAATTTTATCAATACTAAAACACTTCTTCTAGTTGGTATGGAAACTTCTGTTTTAAACAAGATATGGGCAGGGTTTGAAAAAAGCTGCAGAAATTACTCCCTTAAATTACTCCATTAAAGAAACAATTTGATGACTGGGTGTCCAACATATATAGCATTTAGCCAGCATTACCTGATGCATTCACCTCGTTTCTGATTTCTAGTTTTAAAAAATTCTTACTCAACTTCTCTAAATGATTGTTGCCTAAATATTACAGGAAACAGTCACTGAAATTATATATTACTTTATATAAATGCCTTTTCTTTTGCATACATAATTTGTGCCTGGTCCTGGAAAGAAGCATATGTTCTCCATTGCTTTATTTCTTCCTCATTGTCTTCTCTCGCTGTCTCATTGCATCCTCAATATTTTTTTTTCAGGCCTATTTTTATAAGCCAGATGGTTTGATAAAAGGATATAAGAAGATTTATTTTATTATTTATTACTTTGAATGTAATCCTCTGCATGGCTTACAATAACAATCACAACCAAAAAACAAAAGACAATATAAAACATGTAAAAAACATATTTAAAAAAACCAAACAGTATAACAAGCAACCAAGATAAAAACAAAACACTTAGAAGCACTCAAGAAGCTGTCAGCCTTTCTAGATATTCAAGATAAAAAACAGACCAAATGAGCTACTTCTAGTTTTATTGTATAGCTACATTAACAGAATTGGAAGTCTGAAAATACAATCTCCTGCTGTTTCCTTTACAGCTGAGAAATTAGGAAGAGTCCTACTGAGACTCTTTCTCTGTCTCTGATATAACTTGGGCTTATCTGATAATTCCCTAGGGCTAGGCAGTATCTCTTTGCCTGTATCTAAGGGTTTTCCCCCCACATCCCATTAGACCTCTATACACTGAGACAGGACTTCTACAGCATCACTTCCTTAGCCAGGGGCAGAGATGTAAACCCTCTCGTGCTGCTAGATGACCTCTTCCAACGACTTCAAGTACATGTCAATCAGGAATAGGAAATGTACCAAACTCTGTGAAACCCTGCAAACCAAGGGCAGGATCTTTTTGTGCCTGATTAACAATAACTGTAGCCAGCCCCAGAGGAAGAAGGAGAACCAGCATAATACAGCAGTGGTTCTCAACCTTTTCCTCACCAGGAACCCCCTTTAAATACCTATTATGGCTATGGACCATGGCCATGGAATCCACAAGACTTAACTCAAGATGGAAGACTGAATGAAAAATTATCCAGTTTAGTTTTAGCTGAGTCTAGTGATGGTTTCTTGAGAAGGGGGGGGGGGGAATAAAAATCTCTTTAGAGGCAAGGGGATAACCATGTCTCTCAAAGTAGAGTTCACCACACTGAGATCCAAGCACATGTCCTGGTAGGTCTTAACCAACCAGAGGGACGTTGGTTTAATATATGTGTGTGGCCAAAGACATAATCATATAGATATGTATATATTGACTTGTGCAACGAATAAACAACTTTCTCTAAACAACCAAGTATTGTATAAGTGGCAAATGAACATCTAATTCTATGAATTCTGATTCTTCTGCTGGGGAAAAAGTAATCATTTATAAACATTTTACATTTACAAGCATGGCCAACATCTCATTCACATTCCTGAACCTTCATTTAGTGGTGACTTTCCATGCTGCTTCAAGAGGTGTCTGTTTGCAACCTGGATTTTAAAAATCAATGTTGTCCTTTTCCTAGCCATGAGGTTATATCTGTAAATCCAACACAAGTATGCATGCTTTGGACGTGTGCTTGCAAGCATTGTTCAATCAAATTATTCCAGTTTATTTGTTTCTTATCTTCACTCTCTCAGCCAATTTGCTGTCTCATCCCTATTAAATTTGCCTGCCAATGCTGAGGTCAGCCTTTGTGAGAGCAAACTCTTTAATATTCTTGTAATAAGAACTATAATCTCCAGATAGGGCAACATCTGACATGAATTTTCTTGTTACATTCTCCAGTGTCTAATTATAGTACTAATCAAATCCCTTGAAAAAGTGTAACAATTAGAATGGCCTGCTTATGTTAACAAGCAGCATTCTTAGGCAGCTGGGAAAAAAACAGATCTAGCCGGTAGTTTTGCCAGTAGAGAACCTACACTGTTTCCTTTGGAGTCTCTACGTCAGGAATGTCAAACTCAAGATCCGGGGGCTGGATCTGGCCTGCAGGGTGCTTAAATCTGACCCACAGGGCCATTCTGGAAATAGCAAAGGACTGGTCCGCGGTGCCTCTGCCAGAGAAAATAAACTCCTGAGCTCCATTTTGGTTGCGACGGCTTCCTGCAACCCTCTGAAGCCATCTCGAGCTCCATTTTCTTGGAGTCAGGAGGCCATTTTCGCTGGCAGTGTGCTTGGGCCACCACAGACACCCTGACATGAGTGATGTTGATCTGGCCACACCCACCATGACCACGCCCACCCTGGCCCCCAAGTCAAACACAACCGTGATGTGGCCCTCAATGATATTGAGTTTGACACTCCTGCTCTACAGTGTAAGAACCAGAATCAAGACATACAGATGCAGAGATGTAGTTTTCAAAGAAACATGCACAAATGCCAGCGGGTGCCATTTCAGAAGGGATTCCACTCAGTGGCATCTGAAGGTGAGAGGGTAGTGGTCAAACTGGTCAGTCTGATGAAAGCAGCCTACTGGGAGGCAGTAGGGAGGTTCCCATGGTGCAATGATGTAACATTGCTTTGAAGATTCTGATGAAAGGGATCAGAGCAGTGAACACTCATGTCTCCACCCTTTGATCTCACTTCTGTCATTGGTTCCAATCCACATGACAGCTCAGGAGGAGAGCATCATGTGTTCAATAATGCTGTTCTATTTCTCATTTTTGCTATTTCTTTTAGGGCAGAAGATGAGGTAAGAACAATAAGGAAGTGATCTGAACCAGGAAGCTCCACAAAATGCACCTATTGCAGAGAATAAGGTGTAGAAATGTCCATCAAGATTACCCCTATTTTGCTTCTCGTGTTGCAAAACTTTCCATTCAGTACCAGAACATTTTTATTGATGCTGATCTTTATGAGTCTTGAAACTTAACTTTACTTGTTTACATTATACTCATTTTTTATTTTATTTTTTTATCATATTATGTGGAAATCTGATAGTGTCTAATGATGGTAAAAATATCTTTCCTCGAGGCTTCCATACTGAAAGAGATGTCTGATTTCCACCTTATTCTCATGGTTTTTTCTTAAGTTGTTGTTGAGTTTGTTTTATTGTTGGAGATGATGGAAAATACCACTGTTACTTTTTTATAATTCTCAGGACACTTTGGCTACCTGGGTCTCTCTAAGCTCAATGGGAGGAAATCCTGCAGGATGTCTTTTCTGAAGCATGGCAACCCAAAGAAGCTGAAGTTATAGGAGAGGAGAATTTATAATGGAACTCATTACAAATGGAACCTAAACTCATACAACCTAATTTGCCACTTCATAAATTCAAGTGCACCATTCTTCATCCATTTAATTTCCTGAAATTCTCTTTACTTTTAAAAGACATTTTAAAAGCCAATGCATTTTTATCAAACTGAATGAGAACTGTTAAAAAATGTATTGATCTTATACAGTATAAATTCTGGGAGACACATCAGCCACAGAAGTGGGTAAAAACCACTGAATTTCAATCCTGGGAGATGCAGAAAATCAAAATTTAACACAACATTATCATGATCATTTAGTATTTAAGACAGGGCCATCAGTGATTGTGGGTTATAATAGTCGAAATGTACATACAATTAATGTCTTCTCTCCCTTTTGACACAACACATATAAAAACGGTGAAACTTTATTCCCGTTGCAGATGACCCTGCAAAGGAGTATATTGTAATGGATGAACTAAATCCTAGGAAAATAGTGTTCAAATGTGCATTCAAAAAGATAAATATGTGTCTGACTGTGTATGACTTGATGATATGTGATGTTGTTGGAAATGTGGAAAAAGAAAATAAAAAACTTTACAAAAAAAAGATAGATTGCTAAGTAGAGCTGTTAAGACCTTTTGCATTTATTTTTAAGTTATGATTACTTTTCAAATCTAACATTTTTGAGGTATCCTTTTAGATTCTTTCTCTCCTATATCATTTCCATAACAATCCTTTAAGTAGTTTATGATGCAGGATAACAACCAAACCAAAGCTATTGAACTTTTTAATTGACAGTTTTACTTAGTTTGTTTTAAAGAAAGGATAAACATACATTAATAACCAGTAAACAAAATTAAAGTAGAAATTAACAAAAGATAAGAGCAACTGTTAATCAATATTAATTAATTTTATGCAATAGGATTTACTTTTAATTAGACAGGTATAGGATAAGGCTGATCAGTATAAACTAATACAGACATATTGTTTAGTCCGTATTTTCGATTGTTTATCTTGTATTAGATTTTATAAGTACCCAGAGCTGCTGGAATGGGTGGCTATAATAAATTTAATAAAATCAATAAAATAAAAAAGAAACATACTACAAGAGCTTAAAATTATTGTTTGATATTTAATGTTTGTGTTTTATAATTTTCAGGGCTCCTTTCTTGCAGTGCATATGATTCATAGGGTTACAGTGCTATGTAGGCCTGCTGTATTTTAAATCTGATCTGGGCAAATACCACAAAATGCTCAGGTTTCTGTTGCAACTGTTTGAAACTGTTTGTTTCATTTTTAAAGCTAAAGCTCTTTTATTTGTGCTAGAAAGATGGGCTGAAACCAATTTTGTGTTAGAAGTAATATTAGCAAAAATGTGTCTAGGTCAGTTGTGGCTAACCTTTTACTTACCGAGTGCAGAATAGTACATGCTTTGCACATGCAATCTGCACTTGCATGCAGCTCCTCCATGTGCGCTGCATGTACAACTGCATCATCTGCACATACATGCAGCTTTTGCACATGCAATGCATGCATGCTGCATGCAGGCACTCACACACACACGAGCAATCATGCACAGGAGAGCTCCAAAGACCAGCTGGATTTCCTGCTGTAATCGCGCACATGTGGAGGCCCGAAGACCAGCTGGGTCTCTGCAATCACGCATGCATGCGCAATTGCATGTGCATGCTCAGCTGGAGATAAGTTGGCTTACAGCTTGTGTGCCCAGCAAGATGGCTCTATGTGCCACCAGTGGCACCTGTGCCATAGGTTCGCCATCACGGTTCTAGGTATTAGTTGCAGAACAATATATAAAGAAGCAAACATATTACACATCAAAGAAAAACAGCTTCAATTATTCTAATCTACATGCTGCAATTGCAAATGCATGTTGTTGTAATATGGGTTTGTTGTTATTTAATCTGTGATTCCCCCCCTTAAATTATATTTTTAATATTTCTCCGTAACACATTATAGGCATATCGAACTGTTCAGCTTGCTTGCTTGTTCTGGGTTTTGTTGATGGATAATTATTATCAAGGGACTATATCCCCCTCCTTCCTTTTCAACAACAATGAGCTTTGCTTACACAAATATTTATTCTCTTAAATAGAATCATTCATCTCAATCTGGTATCAGTAGGTCTGTTGGGACTACAGTTTCAGAATTCTCATGTGCCTTAAGTTATGAAAGCTGCAATATAAGATCTTTTTAAAGGATATCTGAGATATCAAAAGCTTTCCCAGAACTCCTAGCAGTCTGAATCAGCATGGCTAGCATTTCACTCGCATTCCTGTTCTAAAATCACAAATTTCAATTTTGTGACTGGTTTTAGAATGTAGAATTCCGTTTTAACAGGCTATATTATACACTTAACCATGAATTAACCAATTACATTTTAACTTAATCTAAAATCTCTGAATTTACAACCATCCCAATACAGAAACAATAAAGACCATTTGATTACAACTTTCAAGATCTAGGACCAACACTGAAATGTCTTCTAGATAAAGATAATTGTGCATGATTAGTCTCTATAATCTCTATGATGTTGTAACTCAGATACCCCTTTGTTATTGCAAGAAATTTGAATATATTACTATGCCATTAGCATTGTATATAATATGAATGCCTTCAGGATCATTAATACTGCTTCAAAAGTGATCATGTATCAGTGTCTTTCAAAGGATGGTATATATGGCAGCTGGAGGGGATTCTTGGCTCCTCAGATCCATTGCAATAAGATGCTGGCATGATTGAATAAAAGAGAACAAACAGACAATTGCTGTTATCCTTACATTAATACCAATGGATGGTTGCCACAAGGATGGTTACAGTAGCATGATGATGCTGTAATTTTATTATCCCCTTCTTGTCTTTGTAAAAAGGGAAAAGACATACATCTTGTGGTCTGGACCTGAGTGACAAGAGGAGGTATTGAGTTATGGCAGGCAGAAAAGCAAGCTGGTTGAAGGGTCTTTTGTATTTACCTCTTGGCCAGAAAGGCTATGAATTGATTGGATGATGCCTAGCAAACAAACTATAAGCAGCCCCTGTTTATAGCATTCTAAAATGCCTGTAAACAATTGAAAATACACAAAACTTGGAGCAAATCCTGGTGTACTTGAAACTAGATGCAGAAGGATTTGGAGACAGAAAGACCAGTTGTCTCAAAGTATCTGAATTAAAGAAATATACTGGTTTTATTTTTCTCTGTCCCATCATCGAACATTAGATGTAGCATAACAAATTACATTGTATATATATTGTATCAAATTACATTCTAAGTTTATGTCATAATAATTTTGTTAGATATTGTAGTTGTGTATTGCCAAAAGTTATACAGCAACACGCCCTTAGTTGGCTTCAGTAATTTTCCAATCTGTAACTTTTGCAGTTATGGAAATTAATAGATCAGGCATGTATTTTCAGCCTGCAAATTAGTAACACTGACATTAAGTATAATTTTAATTTAACAATGTATAAATAAAAATACTAGATTGAGATCCCCATTATGCCAACAACACATATTGCATATAATGTTGAACCCTTGACACATTGAGAGTCATGTGTTCAGGGATCCTGATGGAGAAGCCAGATTGCAAGTACATCAGCTTCTAGAGAGTCCTTCATCTTCACTGTAGATCACTATTATCTCAAGATATTTGGACAAAAGCATATGCAATTCTAACATTATTATATTTTGGTGGATTTATTTCAAAGCTCTAATTTTATTGAATGTCCTCCAGTTACACCGAGTCCATCAGCTTGCCATTTACTGCTGTCTGGAGATATATGTTGTCAATGAAAAGATTGATATAATTCTGAAAGTGATGTTGGTTTTTTTTCTTTTTTTAATGGAAACTGTTCTCAAGAGGTGCACATGAGCAGACTTAATGTGCCTTGAAAGTCATATTGAAATACTTGAAGTCTCTTCCCTTTATTTTTCCAAGGACAAGCAGCTTCTCCTGAGCTGAACCAGATTTTGAAAACAACAACAACAATATGACCTATGCATAGAGTTTACTGTAGCTAGTATTATTAACTATTCATCTTAATGGTTCATCTCCTCTATAGCATTCAGCCACCAGAAGATTTATAAAGAGGCAATTCAGGCAACTACAATGAATCTCAGTTTGAGTAAGCTCGATTCAGCAACACTTGCCATGGTTACAAACAATAAATATAGTTAATACAATATAAATAAATGCAGAGCTTACCGTGAAAATATATTCACCTCAATATGATAGGATAAATCAAGGCTAAAATCCTAATCAAAATTCAGAAATTAGTTATCAACAGATCACCAAAAATATTCTTTAGCTTTACTTGATAGAAAACTTATTTTTTTCTTGACTGCCAAGTCAAAGCGCCTGTGCATGTTGCCAGTGGCAGGAGGCAGGCAGGAAATGAACAGTCTTTGTGCTTTCTGCAGTGGAAAACACAATCCATTCCATCTATGCCCGAAAAAAGAGAGACATAATCTGATTATTAGCATTACACAATATTGATTCTGCATTTAGTCCACAACCTTAATCATGGACCATCTTTGAACTCCAAAACTCATAGCTTACATGTATAGCTTAACCTTAGGGACCGAGATGCTTCTTCCTCATTCCCTCTTTCGATGTGTACTGTATAGGTTTTCCAGAAAAAAGTCCTGGATGACTCAGAAGCTGGCAGGCCTTTTGGTATTATTTTGGTTGGTCCATAGAGAGTTGTCACATTATTTGGATTTTAATTATTTTCTCTGTGGAACAACATACTGTAGGTACAGTTGCTTGTTATTAAAATGTAAAGGCATTCACAGAACCAAAGCTGAAATGAGCCTCTAGGCCATATTTATTCTAACACTTTGTTTTAGTGCAGGAATCACTTGATGAGATAAGTAAACTGGTTAAAAAAACAAACAACTGGCATTTGTCATTTGGCTTAATGAAACTCAGTTGCAATCCTATTATTTTTAATTAACTTCCAGTCACCTCTCCACAAAGTTCAGGTTATAGCTATGTATTCTAATATCCCAGTCAAACGTATAAAAAAAATGTAACTCAGTACATTTGGATAACACCAGTTTTGGGAAGGCTGCAACATAATAATGTTCACAATAGGGACCCTGATTCAGAATAGACAGGGAAAGAAAGCACTTGTTTCTATTGCACTTCTATTGCCTTTGGTTTAATTATTAGTTATATGTGTAATCTGCCTTTTACACATAAAGGAAGTTAAAGATTCTTCATGGAAGTAAACTCAAGTAATGCTATAACAAAAGATCAGCTACATAAAAGCAGTGCTCTCATGTAAACTAAAAAACAAAATATGACATGTCCTTGGTGGAGAATACACCATGTAGGAACATCATGCATGAAACTTTAGCAAAACAACAGGGTATATTTTTATGTAAAAAAGGAGACAGATGTTATTTTGTGAGTGAGTGGACTTAAAAATGGAAGGAATGGGTTAGTAGGTGAATAAATGTTTCTGAATTGCTATTTTGGTCAGGAAATTCTCTTTGCAGCAAATATTATGTACTTTTCCTAGTCTCCTCTCATGAGACATCACCACAACTGCCTTCCACAATAGGTTCTGACTCGAAAGCTCTGTTGCATCCAGGAGTTCAGTTTAAACTCTACTGTAATGTTATCTTTTTCACTTGTAGTAGTCAGAAATTGTAAATAATGTCCCAATTAGGCGGACCTTCCGAACTGGTTTCATGAGCTGAATTCATCAATGGAAATTTCTCAATAATGAAAAAATTGTACTATTCTCCATTATTCTACCAAACATTTACCTAAATACAGTAACTTGGTGCAACCATTATGCCTGGTCAACCTGCTGAAAAATATTGCATATCCTATAAACAAATGAATATATACATATATAATTTCAGCCCTTTAACAGCTGCCCTGATGGTCAGCTGTGAGCTTATTAAATTGTCCTTCATTTCTTCTTACTACGTTTTTCCAATTAACTTGATTTTCTAAGTCTAACCCAATTAGACCAAGGAATAGGCCTGTTCCCTTAAGTTGTACATTTCATCATCAATCCTCTCCTCCTCAACATCCACATCAATATCACATTTTCAAAATATGACATGCATAATTGCTCCTTTTTACTTTTCGCATGCACAGTTGATTGTTTTTAAATGTACAAGGGGCTTCTTTTACATCTGTTCAGTGTATTCCATTTCCATTACTTATACACACTGGGGCACACAAAGAAAAAGGAAGCAGTGGATTCAATCTCTGTGCAATAGCTCACATTAAAATAATGTCATGACCAATTTTTCATTTGGTTCCATCAGGCAGTAAGAAAAGCAAACAGAATTTACCTCAGGTTGTTTTGTTTGGGAAAAGGAGAGGCTGGACACGGTTCTTCAGTAACAAACAGCTCTTTATTGCAACAGGCACAGACATAACAAGCACGCTTAACTGAGAGTTTGACAGCTCTTATAGTTTTTGAAAGGCGCGTCTTGACCAATCAGAGAGCAGGATTTTCCC
>JANHFJ010002861.1:72915-83596 GCA_032468195.1 Cerberus rynchops
GATATGTATATTAGAGGAGTTGATTTACAAGCTGGTGATGTTTTTGGCGCTTTGAAGGAATACATCTGCTGCTGAGGAGGAAAACAATGGCTTTAAAATGGCACTCAAAACCTGTCAGTCAGGAAAACACTGATTTAACCACTCTCTTCAACTTCACCAAGGCCGGCATCCTTTTTTTCTGGCAGATTATACTTCTCTTTGGAAAAGCAGACATTTTCTCTGGTGCCTGAAAACTAACAGGCTTTAAATTAGACAATTTAATATTTTTTGAGGGGTGAGGACTCTATTAGGGGTTCCATTGAAACTCCTGGGTTTGGGAAGTAAAGAGGCACTTTCATCTTAGCTGTGTGGATAGTTTGGCTTCTTTTAAAAGAAATTGTGGCAACCGATTCAGTTCCTCAACACCGACAAAACAACTCCACTGAAGAAAATGTAAAGAAAATGAAAAAGAAAAGAATTTGCAGCTTTTGGAAAACCCATTATAGAGTGAAGCCAAACTGAAAAATACAAACAAAAACTGAAAATATCAAGCAACACTGAAATCTGAAGTAGGAGAAGCAACAGGTAAGTGTCAAGAATCTTTTATTTCAAAAATGAAGTGTGGATAATATAAAATGACATTTCTTAACTGGATTTTTTTTAAAAAAAGAGGGCTCAAGATCTGAAACATGTATATTATCTTTTTTATGGGGGTAGAGGGAGATCTTACTCTTTGTTCCAATTAAATCTGAAGATAATTTTAAACAATGTAATATGTTTTATATGTTTATATGTTTTATATGTTTGTTTTAACTGTAGGTTTTTTTAATGCATATAGAACTGCAGAGGTAATTTTTAAATTCTTACTGCAGTTTCATTTAAATGAAGAATACAAGATAGACAGGATGGGCTATATGTACTAAAAGAAAAGAACAGTTTCTTCTCCATAACTCATTTTCAAAAACTTAAATTAATTTAAAAATATCAAATAGAACTCCACACAGTCTAGATTTTTACCACTTAAAATAATAAATTATATTAATTATGACCTATATTTTCTAATTATTCTGTCATTACATTTTGTGAATGATGGATTTATAAAGTTTTGGTATTTTATTTATTCCTGGGAGGGGAAAAAATGAAAAGCTACCAAGATTAAGAATCCATACGCAGAGGAGTACAAAAAAAGAAAACACCAAACAGTGTAAATCACAATAGAGCTTAATTATATTTTCATTCATTCAAGATCAAAACACATAATATGATTCATTATAAGAGAAAGAGAAGAGGTTCCTTATTTGCTGTAGGGGTAGAAGATTCAAACTTTATTACTGTTTATCTCAGAATTTTCCTGCTACAAGCAATTTTTTTATTATTCAGGAGTATGTGCATTATATTATGGATTATATATGTTTCCTTAAATATAACTGTGCATTCCCATTTACATAATTTGGGCTAGAAATGGTTTGTAAGACTAAAAATGACAACGAAAAACAATTTTGTGCTAAACATTTCATGATTTCCTGAGATCAAAAGCTTTCACAGTATATAATTACAATTTTAAGAATAAACCTTCAGTAACAACCACTTCTACAACAGCCAAAGGATGTGTTTAGCCATATAAAGCAAAACATTAATCATCCTGCTGTAATGGGATAAATATGAAGATGATAAATTGATATATAGAGGACAGTTTGATATGGGAAATATAATATTTCTATGAAACAAAGATTACCTTTCTCATTTTGTTAATCTTAAAAAGGAAAGTTTGTATCTTAAGCTATTATAAGAATGGATCTATAGATGGAGAGATTCTAGCATTGCTCTATGAACTGCTGTGCAATTACTAATGATATTGTACAGCACCTTGATTAATATATATTTGGAGACAGTGCAAAACTGTAAGTCATTGTAGAAATGAAAGTATATGTCTGGATTCTGATTCCATTAACAAAAGTAAAAATCTTGTGGAAAATTGCACACAGAAAAGACCATATAGACAACCTAGGATCCAACCTACATCTAAATGTTTATAAATATTGCTTACATATGTGAAATGGCACTTCCAAGTTTAATATTTAATATTTGTTTGAAATTCCAAATAAAATATTGATACAATATATTGAAAACATCTTGCCTTTACCTGTTATTTTTCTCCAACTCTAGTTTGCTGATTCTGTAGCCAAATCTATTAATAACATAAATTCCTCTCCAATTAAGCTGCCTGAGTGGGGTTTTTTTTTTTGTTTACTTTGTGATTCTGAAATTTTCAGTTGACTAAAATAATGTGCCATGTGATAAAATAATATACGTAATTCTAGGCAGCCGACATAAAAGTTAAACTATTAACATAAAACACATGAAACCAAGATATAAAATAGTGTAAATAGTGGCAAAACCCAATATGTTCAATAGCCCAAACTATTTGCTAGATGGTCTTACCCACATCCTTGCCCAGTGCCCAGAGGAATATCCAAATTTTTAAACTTTTACAAAGTCAGACACATCCAAATCTTGAGGTAATATGCTATTTAAAATGCAGGTGCCATGAGCCATGCCTCCAGGGACCCACTAGGTAACATTGTTTGATATAGGGAAATAAAGTCTGCAACTTTGTCAGATCTCATAGGATAAGTAGAGACAATTAGAGTAAGGTGGTTCCATAAATAATCTGGTTCTTTACTATAAAGTGCTTTATAAATGATAATCATCTTATTGAATTGCATCTGGAAGGTATAGGAAACCTGACAAATAGTGTTGGGTATACCATCTTGCACTCATTGTTACACATGCATTTTTTTTTTTTTAGGCTGAAAAATAGCTTCTATCCATGAGCCATCCAACTTCTTTTTTTTTTAGAAGCATTTTTTATTTATTTTAGAAGCATTTTATTTTTCCAATATTATTTGCACAAAGGATACAATAAACCTTTCATTTCATTTCATTTATAACATTTCATTTCCATAAAAAAAAAACCCATTTACATATTTGTTTTCCTTGTCAGTAATTTACAATATATTTTATCATCTATCTCCTGTTCACATATGTACATTATTTACATTGAATTTTATCTAATATATCTTAAATCTTGTTCACATGCATTCTTGATCAGTTATAATTTCTGGAGCTGACCAAGTCATCCATGATTGTGAGCAGGGCCTGTAATTACCACATAAGAAAAACTTGTTCACAAACCGTATTAGGCTAAGCAACCCTCCAAATAGCATACTAGTAAAAATTAGGAGAGTGAAGCCCTATCCAGAATTAAATATGAAAACTTTCCAAACTCAAGAGCCTTAAAATAAACAACTATTCAATTTTGCTTGGTTGAGTTGAAGCCTGATTATCTCCATTTGCCTCCAAAAGAATATTGATGTCATCACTTGATCGGCCCAGGGTAGATAGAACTAAATACTGCCAATGTAGTGATGGTACTTAATCCTTTGATGATGGATGACCTCATTCAGTCAGCAGCTGCATGTAGATGTTAAATAGAAGCAAAGACAATGTAGAATCCTGCGGAACCCTACAAAGCATTGGGGCCAATCTTTTGGTTTGCCTTGGCCATATTGACTAAAGAGGAATTTTCTTGAGTGGCATATAAAATATACCAGTAATATAGTATATAAATCACATAATGTTAAAAGTTTATGATCTTGTTGGGCCTCAGTAGTTGTCCAGGACCACATGTGATTTGCGGGCTCTGAGTTGGCTATTGTTTATGCTTGTTGTAAAGCATAAACCTTAACATTTATTAATATGTAATAACATATAAAATATATTTATATTTTATAAAGTTAGCTTTGCAAAGAGGAGTAGGTTTTGTTGTTGTTGTTGCTGTTGTAATGCTATTCTTCCAACTGAATTTGATTTCCTTTAAGGAACATAAACATTCAATTTATTTGTGCTATTGTTCTTTAATGAATGTCTTCTTTTCTAAGCATCATGCAGTCTATTAAAATGCTGTTGGTTTCTTCATGCATCTTGATTTCTATAGGAAAGTAATTCTGGAAAATTGCCAGTGATACACTTTCTACTATTGGAAGTAAGGAACTAGTATATTTTTTGGCAAGGACATATTCTGAAGCATTGTACTATTGCTAATGGTTCATAATCCTATACTTTGTTCTGTTTTATATTTACTTTGTGGTTATTTATAAAATAACCACAAAGTGGTTATTTTAAAATGTAAAATTATCTAAGTCCTTTTAGCAATATTATACCATGGATTTTTATGAAAGCAGAGTTTTTAAAATAAACTTTAATAAAGTAGGGATGTTAATACTGAATAGAGACGCTCCATATCTATTTTCCTCTAGTCAAAAATCTGCACATAAACCATTTTTTCCCCAAATATTAATAACCCCCAAATATTTCTGAAAGTTCAGCTCAAAAAAAGCACACACTGAAATGTACACAGAGATATAAAAAATACATGATGACAATGAAATTCACGTTTTTGAATTCTGAGTGGGAGAATTTACATTAGGATAGGATACCAAGAAATTTGCCTAAAGAAGGTACATCATGGAAATTGCGGTGGAAGATCATACACCTTGGAGAAGGAATTAGGATCATGAAAGCTTAAAATATTGAGGAAAATTGAAAATAATAAAATAGATTCAGATCTTTCTTTAAAATGAATTTATTTAAAATACAGATTGGATTTTCTAAAATATTAGAGCAGAATGTTTTCTAATTCAGACAATATGTACAATGTACATGATTTATAATCACTTCTATTGGTCCTCTTATCACCAAGACTCAGAATAATACATGGAATGTACAGAATCTTATGCAGAACAAATATCCTTAGTTTATTGAGCAAATAATTTTAAGAGAATTTAGATTTGCCATGTGCATCCACTGTTTACCGAGTATAAAGAATTTTAAAATAAATATGCATACAGTAGAATAGACATTTTCCCTGGACTGATTGTTGCATCCAATGTATACTTTACAGAAATTTTAATGTAGTAATTTCAGGTTGAACTATATATTCAAAATGACTGTTACATATTTACTGCATTACTTGGCATTCCAATTTTGAGTTTATGAATAAGCCTTAATGCATATCCTTAGCCAAGTTTATATATTAACTAGTCTGCTGGAATCAAATAATATACCAGCTTCATGAATCTGAGAAATATAGTGGATATCTGATGTCTTGGTTGGTATGTGGTTTAGATTTATGTAGCCAAATATGTTTTTAAAAATGAAGATACTAGATCTTAGAAAAACCATTTTTTTCTAAACTACAAGGCATAATTACAGATGCATGTCAGAAGCAGCAAGAATTACCCATTTCCTTTGGAAGCATGTCAATCTTTTTCTAAAATCCTTATAAATTATTCCTATTTATTTGCTTTAAAAATTGTTTTATAGCATACACTCATCATACGACTAATAAAACCATATAGTTTTTTTAAAATAATCTTAATGAATATTTATTTATTGTGCAATAGGAGAGGCAGGATTATCTTTTCCCAAAGGAAATTCAAGAAGTATGACAGCAAAACTTCTTCATGTGAATTTTGCCTAATTTCCTGTACGTTGATCAGGATCTGCATTCAGAGAGTTCTGTAGATTAATATGGACAGACTGTATATAATAAATGGATACAGATCACATTTGCCCTTTGTATAGGCAATACTCTAAAACATACTTAAAACATAAATAGTGTTTTAATAATGAGCTTTACATTACATTTGATAAATCCTGTGTGAGCATTTATTTTGTACTAATGGTTGTGTGCATTTATAATAGAATTTATTTTGTAAGCATCACAGCAAGTTTAATGCAGCAAATGTTATTGATAGAAACTTTATTCATTATTTGGCCTTATTGTCACATAGTCTGATTTTTTTTAAAAAAAATTGAACTATATTCTTCTCAAGGAACTCTTACCAAAAGGAATGGTGTTGAACAATTTTTTTAAAAAAGGACTGAAAATAGAACTAGTTACTTACTTTTCTCTTACTTTCCTTATGCAATGTTGACTAATCTCTTATACTTTGGAAGTTAATCAAATGTAAAACTTCTACAATCATTTAAAAACCACTGTATCTGGTGCTGTGGCAAATCATCATTTCATCCATACCAACTAATAATCCACACATCACTATACAGATCAGTATAATAATCATAAACTTGTTTGCTTATGAAGAGCTTTGTTCCGCTGTTAATAATAAAGCAAATCTATGCCAACAGCTACACTCTAACAAGACACAAAAGTTCTTCATTGAGCAGGATCCATTTTATTTCATTAAAAAATAATAACATTAAAAATTAAATAGCATTAGTGGAAATAAAAATGCTTGCTGATATAATAACTATATTAGCTAAATCCTTCCTTCCTTCCTTCCTTCCTTCCTTCCTTCCTTCCTTCCTTCCTTCCTTCCTTCCTTCCATCCATCTATCCATTATCTCCTTCCTTCCTTCCTTCCTTCCTTCCTTCCTTCTTTCCTTCATTCCTTCCATCTATCCATTATCTCCTTCCTTCCTTCCGTCCTTCCTTCCTTCCTTCCGTCCTTCCGTCCTTCCGTCCATCCATCTATCCATCCATCCATCCATCCATCCTCTGCATAAAATAAAAGAGGAATTTGCAGTACTATATATTTAATATAACTCTTATATTCCACATGGACCATATTACAAATGAAATGCATTTTGAATGAAGCAGAGGCAAACAATCTTCTATGGACAACCCAATCAATCTTTGAAGATATACTCTCTGTGTCTCTTGGCTTCTTATTAATCTCCTAAACATATCTTTTAAAGAAATATATCTCCTACATCTATTCAAACAGCCCAATTTATTCTGCCAAAGCCAAAGCATACATTTAGAGGCACATTCTATATGTATTGTCCCATGATTAATCACAAGAATCAGTAATAATATTCAAAGCAATTTATTCTATACACAAAACAATAGCTTCCTCCAATTTAGAAGTGAGCTTGCAATTTTGTTTCTGCAGATTACTCCCCCTGTATTTGAAATAACTTATTTTTAGTATATATGACTAGAACAGCATATTTTGGTTATGATCTGGATCATACTGAATACTTTTAAGGTTTAATTAAACTATTGGGCTTACTTTCCTATTTAAAATAATTGGAATTAAATCAAAAGTGATTTAGTTTTACCTAATCATATCTTATGTGAAAACATCTAACACCTACATTGTGTAAATATACAATTTATGTAAGTATAATTGGATATCAGGTTACGTAAGTATAATAAGATATACATTTGATAACAAGCAAACAGAGATGATAATTGGAAATAATTCTAAATTGTTCCATGTTTCTTTCTTTGGATGTTCCTTCTAACATTTCCTACAGATATCATCAGCATAAGGTCTGTCTTCCACAAGGGCAGTATCCAGCTTTTTCTGAGCACTTCCTTTATATTTGCCCTTACCTTTGACTGCTGTTTTGGTGTGTCTTCCTCATTACTTCATTATGCAGATTATCCAGGAAATCATCAAGTTCTAATATTTGCTGCTTGTGAGCAATGAAAAATTCCCTGAGGTTGTTTTCATTGGTGGGCAGAAGACATTTCTCAAGAGGCCTCAAGGGACATTCAAACTGCTGCCATCAAGAGAGATTAAGCTCTCAGTCTTTAGTATCTGCTCAGTGTCTGGTTATTGGTAGAAAATCTTTGATTCCAAAGAATGTGAGCATGCCATTTTTTTTTCCTTCCAAGGCCGAGCAGAATAGGAATAGAGCTGGCCAGATGTCAAACCTTGTCCTTCTGCCTCTTCTCCACCCAAATCTAGCACTGAATATCAGGAATGATAACTAAAAGCTCCTTCAGTGTATATTCTGGCATTATAATTATAGCACTGCTCCATTGCATTCTTATAATATTGCCCACCAAGGAGCCTTCGCACATTCTGTATCATTATGACTATTTTCCCCCTGTCATCTGTGACTGCAAAGTATGTAGGTGGGCATGATAGACTACTTGACAAGTTTCTTTTCAAATAGCGATTTAACAAAGCTGAAAATAAATTAGGAGTCTTTCCTTCAAATCTGGCTTTCCTCTCTTAGTCCTCTATCTTTCTGCCTGTTCACTTCAGCAGTGTTGGAGAAAACAATGCTCAGTTTTCAAAGTTACTGTAACGATTACAGATAGATAACATACATAAAGCACTTAGAATACCTGAAATCACTAGACAACAGTTTATTATTTATTTATGTAACCAACTGACTCCTTATGCCTGAGTTTCATGTTATTTGGGATTTTTAATCTGCAGTTTTTTAGCATGTTTCAGAAAATTCATGTACAGTAGACTTTGCCCTGTCATTTTTCTTACCCGCTTGCTTTTAATGTTATTGTGTGACTGTGACATTTGACTATTTTATAATGAGTTATAATAATTTATAAGTTTGTAGTTCTGCGCTCCTTAATAAGTACAGTAATTTGCAAAATCAGTAAATAGGATTGTCTATAATTATTTTTAGTGGCTTTTTCATAAACATTAGTACTGTTATAATCCCTAATTTCAGATATTTAAAAACATCTTCATAAGAGCCCCATACAACACTACTATATATGCATGACAGATATACAATTGTTTAATCTAAGGCTTATTCTCTGATATACAATTTGTTTCAGAAAATATTAAAATGCAGTAGCAATTAATATGGGCCTTTATCATTGTATAATGTGTGTATATCATTTATATATTCAGCTGCCAGTAATGGTGACTGAATTTATAAATGGAGATATAAATAATCCATCCCAAAGAACAAAGTATCTCCTTCATGTCAATGAAATCAAATTATGTTTTGTCAATTAAAAAAAATGAAAACTTCTAAAAGGTAAAAGGAAAAGGAAAGGTGAGAAATAAGAATTAGAAAAGATTTCAGAATGTTTGAAAAGAGAAGTAGCAGCTATTATCTATTTCAAGTAGGGAAATATTGATTTCATTCACATATTCTCAATATATTTGCTTCCATCCAATAGCCCTGTCATTCACAAAATTCTCAGTTCCAGCACCATAGTCACAGTCTAAAAGATTAGAAACTCTTTCCAATTCATCTAATTAGTGTGGGTGGCTCTGAGGTTTCAAGCCTCCAGGAGTTTTATTTATTGCTATGACCCTGAACCATTGTGATGATTGGCTCCACTCTTAGCTTTACAAAGCTTCAATTTTATTGCATGTTATTTATTTCTAGCTCCAATTACTACTCATTTTTCTATTTTTAAACTGCCCCGTGTTAATCCCTTAACTGGCAATGTGTGGCATATAAATAAACAAAATCAACCAACCAATCTAGATGGGAGAAAAGTTTTTTTTGGGAGGGGGGTTGTACGTTGGACATCAACAAAGCAACAATGATTGCATTCTCCCAATTTTAACAAATTAATGAAAACTGCCTCAGTACTGCACTTGTATTTACATATACAGTTTACAGTATCAGTAGCATAAGCCCTGCACCAATCAGATGCATGCAATCAGATCATTGTTTTTTGTCTCTAGCGGTAAAGTGGGAATCCACAAGGACTCAATTAAGCAACTGTGGCTTTGACCCAAGCACTCTGTTGACCTCGCCCAATCAAACCATCCAGTCCAGTAGGAACAAAAGTGGTTTTCCTGGTATGCTGTTTCCCCACCCTGCCTAAATTCAATTAGCAGAAAAGTTCACTCACAGCACCTAGCATAATCCCGAAGACTTAAAACAATTATACTGAAAATGGCAAGCTTTTTACCTCATGTCATGAAATAAAAACAATGGGGTTGGAGTTTTTTGATTTCCGAGCATTCAGTTTTAGACTTTGATAGTTTTGAATCAAAATGTTTTATACAGTATATAATTCATACATGATTAATTTTGTATTAATTTTGACCCTGATGCAAATATAATCTTCTGGACTAAGTTAATATTGGCAATCCTTTTGTACTACCATTTTCATTATTTTATACTAACCAGAACATACTTGGATATAATCCGGAAATAAATTCTGTACACTGAAATACATGCGATGTTTACGCTTATCTCCATCTGAATCTAGAACCATACATGTATCAACACAACAGTTCTGCATGCATGATTTCCATTTGTTTGATGCAGCAAAGGTGAAATGTGTGGTTCAAGATAGAAGACAATGTATGTGTTGACCAAACAGATCCTTGATAATCTCCAGAAGGATGATGATTATCTGACTGTGAAATTTCACTCATATAATCAGAACATTATCAAATAGTTACTCCAGGACACTGTTGTAAATCATATTAGGAATGAGTGTCTGCTAGTCAAAAGATGAAAATATTGGCAAAAAGATGTCAATTTTTAAAATATATAAATATATATATTTAAGATAAGCTTTTTTATTCACCACTAATACTCATTCCTCCTTTATTTTAACTGCAGTACTGTGTAAATAGTTGCTGAGGCCCTAGGATCAGATGACAATGCTGTTTCATTGTATCCAATCTTTATAAAGTAGTATTTACAAGTTTTATCAATCAATATTTACAGAATTGGTTTCCCTAAAGTTTTCTGAAAGAAAAAATAGATATGCTTCAATAATTTGAAATAAAATTGCTGCTTCCACCACCTATATGTATCCTGCCAATAAAATCACACTCTCTTTTGTTTTAACAATCTGCCACTGAACAAAATATGTTTCTGGCAAGATCAGTTTCTTTTTCTCTCAAGGGAACAAAATGGAATTGCTTGCAACGTGAAT
>JANHFJ010002861.1:213090-223243 GCA_032468195.1 Cerberus rynchops
CGCACGCAAGTGCGCATGGCACGCACAAAGCACGTACTTTTCAGCACTCAGTAAGTAAAAGGTTCGCCACCACTGTCATAGGGCTTGAAGCAGCTTTATTAAACTTGAAACATCTCTATTATGGCTATGAAATTGTTCAAAAGAGGCATTTTAGAGTGCGTGAGAACACACTCTTAAGCACACATTTTTAACAGATTATTCTTTTGAGGTTTGCACAGCTGCTTCAAAAGCTGCCACTTGGCTATCTCCAGGGTCATCCACTGGATAATAGTAGTGGTGTATATGTGTATAAACCTAATCAAGATGATGGCCATTACCATGTCATTGCAATACCTGTTAAGGGGTGGGTCTTCACAGCTGCCATCTGGACTATTTTTTCTTCAGTGGACACCCTTGGCTGTCTCCCTGTGTATGGGTGAAGTGACTCTTCAGCTGCTTTCAAAATGAGGTGCTTCATGCATGTTTCTGTACCTGCCAAAGTTCGTACAACCAATTGTCTATCTTAGTGCTGAGTTGCACTTTCATGTTCTTTCATGGTTGAAAACCTTTGACATTCATCCTGTATTTGAATGTTTGCTTTTAATTAGAATAGCAAAAGAAATGAATTAAGTAACAAAAGAAAGCAAAAAAATTAAATAAACAAGGAATCAAGGGCTTCTCATATATATAACTTTTAAACAATATACACTTTTAAACAAAGGATGATCTTATTTCATTATTAAAATTTGATGAATAATCTATGTCAATAAGCCAATTATATATAAATCACAAGTAACATCGGGGTCTTCAATCTGCTAAGTAATTATGGCCATAAATTTATGTTTCCAATTTTGAAGGACACTTTTTTTGCAATAAGAAGGATGTGAAAAATCTTCTTCCATTGTCCAGCTACATAAGAATATGTAGGGTTTTTTAAAATATGCATGTCTAAAAATATTAAGCCCCATGAGCAATGACATCTTCCCATACTACAAGAATTTTATGATACTGCAAAAACATATTACTTTGAAGAATTATTGTGTCATTGCCTCTTCAACAATGCAGTGATTTATTCATTCCTTTTCAGGTACAAACACAACACCATTCAAAGAATTTAAAGTATTACTTAGTCTAAAATCTATTTAAATTTTTGATAAGACATTAAGACAGTTTCTTCTTGTACATAAACAGCAATTATTTCCAATTCCTTGTTCTATTCAGTCTTTAAAATGTGGAAATCAAATGTATTTATAGTTAATAAGCATTTATAAAGACTGATGAGGAGAGAGGTTGTCTCATAAGATTTAATGATCATTTTTAAAAATGTAATTGTCTCTGAAGGTGAGAACACCAAATCCTTTATTTAGATAAAAGTTGGCCATTTCAAAGGTAAATTTAGTGGTTTTTATTATTAGAGTGTTCTTGCTGAGAAATATTTCATTCATTGGATGGTTCATTTGTCATCAAAGGTCTCTTCCAATTCTATTTCCTGTAATGTTTACTTATCTAACTTAGAAAATATTGGTGATGAGAAAGAAGTCTGAGGCCTAACATTTCTTGGCATTCAAACAAACGTTTGTTCCAGTTGCTCTTATTCTGAGGAAAGTGCAAGGCTTATTACTATACTTAGCCTTTCACCTGCAGTCAGACATTCCAGCATTTCCCATCTTTACATGCAACCATCACTGATGTTGACCTAGTTGATCAACAGTTATTGGCACCTTTCAAAATGTATAATCTAGGCAGGGCCTTGCAAAGTGTAGACTCTTGTTCTTGTTTCCCTGTTGAGCAGAACAACATACTGCCATATAGCAACAGAACCATGCTCTCTTGTATCTTAGACAATTTGACGTGCATCTTATTCAAGAACAATTTTGTGTGCCTGACACCATATCTATTTCCTTCAAACCTAAGACTTCTGAGCTCCCGAAACAGGCATTTTTAATAAGATAAAATCAAAATGATTGCATGTACATTATGTTATAGCATCACAAATCAATACAATTATGTCTTTGTGAGCCATACCTATTCTAACACAAACCTAAACCTGTTTGATCATTTCTGTCATGATGACATGTGTATTTATGTCATCTTTTGTCCCCCCAAAGCAAAAACTCAAGTTGTCAAACCATTTTGTTAGCCAAGTGAAGAGAATAGGATGCTGAACTAGATGAATATTTTTATGGTCTTTTTTCTATGGTCTTCTCCGTTTCTATTTGCTCTGTAGTCATGTTTTCATTTATGATAATCATAAGAATGAAATATATTAGCAAAGATCAGCCATGTAATCTGATTGATTCACAATTTTTTTTCCTTTATCTTAATGATAAGATAATAAAATAAGGCATAATAAAAATTCTTGAAATTATTTTTGCATTATAGAATATTTAAGAAACTTTTAAATAATTAATTCTAGCAATGTATCTCTAAGATTATTCCTCAGATGGTATTAAAATACATTTATTCCAAAATCATAAATTATCTTTTATTAAATCAGTATTGTTTACAAGCTCACATACTTATTTGACACTCGGTATCAAATAAGAGGCTCTCTGTATTTTTTCAAGTGCGTGTGTGTGAATTAAACAAATATTAATGGAGGCATTTATAAACATATAAATGCATCAAATTCAGTATTATATAACCGTCATGTTTTGTTTTGTATTTACACATGTCAGCAAACAATTACAGATCAAACATCATGTAAATTATGTATTTAGGAGGGTCACTGAACCAAGATTCTGGTTTAGATGGACATTATGCTGGTTTTTCATGATTATTTTTAATTTTTTACAACATAACCATAACATTTTGTCAATCAAGCCAGTTCATGCATTCAGTTGTATATCGGGATGGAACAAAGGCAATTTATTGGTATGTGAACATGCTGTGGAATTTGCAGAAGTTGTTGGATTTCTAAGGAGACTTGAAAGAATAAGGTTATCAAGATAAATGGGCCATCAGGGCTATATGAAATGTCAAGCTTCAAAAGGCTGAAGGTTGGTCTGATCCAACAGGACTATCTATACTCTTAAATATTGATGGAGTGATATCATACCAGTTGATCAATGACCATTTTCTGAACCATGCCATCAGATTCTCAGTTATCCAGGTCATAGTTGTATCCAAAGTGATTTTTGTTTTGAAAAGGAAACTAGACTGATATTTTTGAGGAAAACAAGACATTCCACTTTCTATCCAGGAAGCTTCACCGATTGTATTGAATGCTGTGGCAGATGGAAGGACAATTATTGACAGTTGATATTAGTTGGTGGCTGGAAGGATGGTAGGTTCTGACAGGATGCTGGTGGAGGGTGGGGGGATGGAAAGATCGTGTTTTCTTTGCAATCAACTGGTCTTAACACTCTCTGAGAGCCATTGTGGTTACTTTGGGTTTTATCTGTGACCTCAGGGTCACCTGAATCAGAGGTGTGGAATCTTCTTGGAGATTCTTCTGTTGTTCCATACAGAGCCAGTTTGATCTATAATTAAGGCAATGGACTAGAAACTGGGAAACATGAATTCTAGGTCCACTTTAGACTTGAAAGTCAGCTGGGTTGCTTTGGACCAGTCACTCTTTGTCAGTCCAGCTCACCTCACAGGGTTGTTTTCGTGGGGAAAATACGAAGAGGAAGTTAGATATGTTCACCACCTTGAGTTATTTGTAAATATCAATTAGACAAATATAAACTAGACAAATATTTTGTTTAATTAAAAAAGTGAGTTTTTATTTTTTCAGGTCCTGCTATGTTAATCTTCAGAGACTTGTTAGAAACTTCCTCTGTTAGATAGAAAAGTTTTATTTGCTCCTTTTCATAGCAGTAAATAAACTATTTCTTTCGCTGGAATCTATAGCCAGTTGACTTCAAATCACTCTTCTTTTCAGCAAGGGTTTCCTCAATCCTCTAAAACTGATATTAGCTCTTACCCTGGTGGTGGACTGTTATATTAAATAGAAAATTATACCATCATGAAATTTACTGTTCCCAATGCCGATTTTTATTCTACCTCTCTTGTTTCAGTTCTCAGTCACTGGTGGGCATCTGGCTTCTCTTCAAAGTAACTAATAACAAAGCCTAACATATTTTACACAACTTGATACTATCCTTGGATAGTGTCTGAATAAGACTGGAAATATATTAACTCCAACACAAATACAGACAATTTGCTCTTAAGGGCTGGAATGAGATAAAGATAATATATGGGGTTAAAGCAAGAAAAAAATGTTACCAGGGCATGTTTGGATTTATGATTAGAGGCAAACAGGCAAGTCTCTAGGAAGGTGAACAGGCAGTACATGTTTTGCTAGCATATGCTCTTGCAGTATGTTTTGTGTGGGTGTATAGTATAAATTAATAGTTTAATCTTAATTATTTTGCAAGTTTGCTTCTTTGTTTGGTATTTGTTAATACATTGAAAACCTTTGATTGAAAGGCTGGATACAAATCTATTAAGAAAATAAAATTAGATATAAAGTTAGAACTGTGTGAACCAGTTCCCCAAGATAGCTTGTTTAGCTGTTACTTATTTATCACAACTGAATATTTCACCAAAGAACACTATTGAGAGCTTTTCTTCATTAGTTATTTATGATGTCACCTAAATGGCCTGGCAACCCCAATTTTATACTCTCTCCACATAAAGCAGGTCTAGTCTCATCCTCAGGCCATCATTTAATCAGCTTTGTCCTGCTGCTTTCCATACTGCAAAAATACTGATCTGTCAAAAAACACAAAGGGGAGCACAGAAAATCAGGATAATGTATCATTTTGCCAGCAGCTCTTTTCATCTGATGGTGTGGCATGAATTCTATTCAGGATTTCTAGTTAGGAAAGACTCCATGTATGACAACAGAATGCTGGATGGTAAGTCTGTCATCTCACCGGGGAAGGGAGCAAGGTTGTCAGCTCTACCACAATTTTGAAAGCTATTCTTGGCAAAAGAGACCACTTATTAACATGCAGAAGGTATCAAATACAGCCTCTGGAACATTTAGTGAGCAAAGAGATCAGATATCAGGTGATATGAAAAGCTTCTCTGTGCCTGAGACTTTAATACACAACCATGACCAAAGTAGACAATTCTAAGCTGGATAGCAAGGACAAACTGATTCACATGGAAAGCAGAATACAGGCAAACTATTATGGGGAATGTAGTCTACTTCGTTGTTGGTCTACATGTGAGAAGCAAAGCAAATTATTTCAGCTTTGATACTGAGAGCTGAAATAAACATTCATATCCTTCTAGCAATATAAGAGATTGTAATCTGTCATTAAAAACTCTGTATGGTTGGCTCAAAATTGTGTTTTGGTATATTTTTTTTTTCTAGAAAATACAGTACACATTTTCATGCTCCAGTTGATACAATTCAACCTGCTAATGATTTCATCTTCTCTTTGTAGAAGACAACCCTGAAGTACTAGTTAATAGTAACTTCCTAAAGGAGAAAATACAAATGGTCTTCATACTTATCATACTAATATCACTGATTAATATTCTTCTCCAGTTTATAAGCTGAAGCTAACAACAGGGAACCCCCATTAATAGTTTTCACGCATGGAATAAAGTGCTTTTAGATTATAAAGATTTTTCGATGTCTCTCCAAATGGTACAAAATAATTATAGAATGCCTTTATTTCCTGTATAAAAAGTGTCATTTATGAAAATTGTCTGTCATGCTGAGCTGGTTTTTGTGTTGTTTTGAAGGCAATGGTTTACTTCCATCGGAAGAGTGTAGTAAAGTTGTTACAATATAAAATGGAGGTACTTTGTTGATAAGCCAAAGAAAAATGGCAACCTTTATGGGTCAAAGAGAATTAACACTTTGTAAATGATATATACTGGTAAACACGGAAGGATGGAAGGCTGAGTCAACCTTGAGCCAGTGATGTTCGAATCCTTGTTGTCAGCAGAATTAGCTGCAATACTGTACTCTAAACACTATGCCACCACGGCTCTTCTTTCAAAAAGATGCTGGAATACATAAGTATTATCCTTTCCAATTCTACATCTTGAGAGAAAGATTGGGTGCACCTTATGGAAACTCTGAGATCTGAGTTGAGTAGTTTAATCAGAGGTGAAATTCCGCAGGTTCTAGCAGGTTCACTAGTACTGGTGGTAAATTTTCTAAGCAGATTGGAGAACCAGTTTTTAGAAGATATCTCCTTTTGTTTTTTTCCACTTTACGGGGTTAATCCTGTAAGGAAGGCAGGAAAAAACATTCTGGTGTTGTTTCTAGCCTAATCTTTATTGCCCTGAAAGTGCCCACCCAGTCACATGACCACTCCAGCCACGCCCACCAAGCCACACCCACAGAACCAGTAGTAAAAAAAATTGAATTCCACCACTGAGTTTAATCCTGAGCCATTAGAAGTGCAATCCTAGGCATAAATAAATTGGGTTTACTTTACATGGTTTGCTCCCATATGATGATGCAAAAAACAGAGAAGACATTTGTAAACAGTAGACAAAGGTGTTAAAAAAAGCATTGCTAAACAGAATAATCTACAAGGTCAAAGCTGAGAAGCAGTTAAAATAGACTTAAAAACATAATTAGAGCAATTTGGCTTAGAACTGTTGATTAAATGAAATCAACATTTTGCATAACTTTGGGGAAAACTATGGCCTAAAATCCTGCAGCTTGGAGGTTAAAAATATGTGATGCAGAAAAGATGCCTTGAAATTCAGCTGAAGGTTTATTCAGTCAGTATTTTAGCAATATATTCAAAGAGCTGCAGCACTTAGGTGCTTTCTTTCCAATAAAATTACTCTTTTATATATATATGTATGGTGGGGTTAAAAAATAGTATCATGGTCTAATCTCTGTGACATTCTAATGTCATTGGTGATAATATCTCACCATCTTGTCTTCTGTCAGCTTCTTTTTCAACTGTTCTTTTTTTCCCAAACATCAGGGCCTTCTCTAATGACTATCACCTTCACATTATCTATATGCCCCAAATAAGTTCAGTTTCACTATTGTACTTCTAGTATGGAGCCTGGTTCTGCCTTATCTGAAACAATGCATAATTTTGCCTTCTTATAGCCCGAGATTTCTTCAACAATATTGTTATACATATAATAGGGTTCAAAGGCATTGTTTTTTTGTCCATCTTTTCTAATAATTCAGCTTCATAGACATCTGTTAACAATGGGAAAATATGGCTTTGATGACATGTACCTTTGTTACTAATACAATGTTTTTGAACCATTTGGTCTAATTTAGCAAGTCTTTCTAACAAATTATGTTCACTTTTTTTTTTCAAGGCTACAGTGTCTATCTTTTTAAATCTTTGAGCTTAGGAAACTAAAGGTTTTTATTACTACTTCCTTATTTGCACTTAGCCATCATTAATATTTAGCAGCAGATCAATAGTTGCTTGCTTCATTTCTTCCACTCTCAATAGGAGACTCTTTAAGTCTTCCCCATTTCCAGACATCAATGGCATATCATCAGCTTGTCTGAAGTAATTTATATTTCCTTCAACAATTTTCATTCCAATTTCTGTTTTTTCCCTAATTCAGCAGTTCTCATGATATATCCTACATGTGTGAAATGAGTAAGGTAATAATATACAACTTTAATAGTCTTTCAAATTTAAATCTATTTGGTTGCTCTACTTCCTATTCTAATGGTTGCTTTCTGGTCGATGTACGATTTGTTTTTCAATAAGCAAATGAGGGAATCCAGCATATCCATATCTTTAAGAGCTTTATTATGTATACACACTTAAAAGACTCTCTTTAATTGGCAAAAAACATCTGCTTTTTGGAATTCTCTTTTCATTATCCATCAGATATCAATAATGTGATCTCAAATGCCTCTGTCTCTTCTGACTCCATTTAGCATTTTTTTTCTGTGCAAAATCATTAGCATTATCTTACTAGCATGTGAGATAAATGTTATGGTTTGGTAGTTTCAGCATTCTTTAGAACTATTCATTTTGGTACTGGAATATAAATTGCTTTCTATTGGTTTGCTGCTGTTTTTATACCTATTTACAAACAGCATGTAGTACCTTAACTCTATCACCATGTAAGATTTGAAACAGCTTTTCATTAACTCCAGGAAGCACTGATATTAGCAGTATGTTCTAGGATCCTTTTAACTTTACTCCTCAGAGCAGGCATATTTCCATTTATTGTTCAAGCTGCTCCTATCTTGTGTTCATGAACGTCTTAATCTAAACCATTTTATGGAAATTCTCTCTTAACTAAGTATATAGCAACAGCTTGCAAAATATTCAGTCTCCTGATCCTCTCATAGGACAATTCTACAGCCACTGTGCCCTCTCAGAAAAGCAATGGTGGATTATTTTTTTCTGTGGACAGATCTTTCTAGATATGCTTGTAGCTTTCATCAAGGGACACCAGTGCTATCTGTGCTTGCTCTCATTCTCCTCCAGTAGATCCTTCATCTTGGGGGCTCATATTCCATAGCATGTCAACACTATCCTCCCTATGAATATCCATTTAGTTTTCTTGGCAGAATCTTTGAGTGAGTTACCAGTTCCTTCCCCAGCAGACAATATTGAATATGATTGCACTACTATTCTGAAATGTGTATCTAGATGGTGTATTTTATGATTACAGTTCTTCACAATAACTGCTAAAAAGAGCTATTTTCTTACTCTTCTTCTTTTGCACATAGAAGAGAACACTTCTAACTTGCATATATATTGGATGTGTTAATCTAGTTAATCTACACTTTGCTTTTCATCCCAGAAGAGAAAAGTAATCTGACGCCTGTCACAATCTTTACTATGCAAATATCATGAGACAGACTCTAAAGCAATGTTTCTCAACCTTGACGACGTTCAGGTGTTTGGACTTCAACTTCCAGAATTCTGTAAGTTGAAGTCCAAACACCTGAATGTCGCCAAGGTTGAGAAACACTGTTCTAAAGTACAGAGCACACATGTACCACATCTAACTTAATATTTAGTTTTCTACTTCTTTCCCATTCTCTGCATTTTCTCCTTCAAAATGTTTTTGAGAACTTGTAAGCTTGCTCATTATTTGTAGCACTTGCTTACTCTTAATAGTTTTTTTATCTTGATAAAGACATATTACAATATATTAGTACTGTATAGATCCAAATAAAAATATTTCACAACTATTTATTTTCTTTTTTCCAAAGATCCAATCCAATTGGGTGAGGAAGATTATCTTGATCCAATAAAGTAATGAACAAGAATTTAGGCCAGTCTTTCACTAGACTTTTCATCATACTGTTTAATATTTAATTTAATAACACATGAAGGAGAGAAAGTTGCTGTAGAAAACTGTTCGATAAACTTTAAACCTGTATACATCCAGTGAATTACAACTATCATGTTCAATTAACATCCTTATGAGACTAAGATAGACTATTCATACCTTAGGGAGAATGCCACTTTTTCCATTTCAAGATCATGTTTTGAATCCGTTTTATTTTATTCAGTTAGTAAATAACATCTCAACATTTTTAGATATCAGTCAATTTCTCTCCCTCTATAATATATCTATACATATATCTTATCTTTACTATCATGCATTTTGGGCAAGACAGTCTTTTATAAAAAAAAATAAATTAGTTGTTTTTCGTTTCTTTTCCTCCTCTCCTATGCTACATCTTCCAACTCCTTCTGTTTCTAACAATGTAGCCCATAATTGACCTTGGAGACTAATTAGTAGGTAACTGTGAAAGAAGACATGAGTGTAGGAAAAACAAGCTATAGGCAACAGGAAGGGAAAATATGAGTATTGTTTGTGAAGCCTCATATCAAGAATTTGTGGGCTGGCATTTACTGCATACAGTAAACTGCCTGGATGATCAGGTACAAGTGAAAGTACCTTTATGCAACTCATCTCAAGGTAACAGATTCTAGTTTGAAACAAAAAAACCAGCGTGTTTAAAGTTCTGTAGCTAAATTTGTGACACGCTGGCCAAAATGTGCCCAAACTGATCACTCTTGTCCTATTGTCCAGGATACTTCATGTATCATAGTTATGACTAAGCTGATAATCTAATCTACACTTTCTCTGTATTAATAAAAATGTAATGTGACCAAAGCTCAGGTGCTTTGGAAAATAATTTGACTCCCTCTTCTTTGTAGCAGCCCCTGAGAATTGGAACATTATTATCATGTCACCCGTAGTCCTTGATGAAAAGAAGGACTAGGGGTGACATGAT
>JANHFJ010002861.1:362051-375292 GCA_032468195.1 Cerberus rynchops
AAAGAAAGAAAGAAAGAAAGAAAGAAAGAAAGAAAGAAAGAAAGAAAGAAAGAAAGAAAGAAAGAAAGAAAGAATCAGCTTGGTTTTCAGAGAAGAAAAGGCTACTTAGATTAAGGAAACAATTGTATTTCCAAAAAAGGGAGGCAGGTAGAGATTGGCTTTGGCACCTAATAACTATGCCAGAAATAGCTGTAGCTGCCCTTTCAATATTGCTCATGCTGGTCCTTTGTGTCTGAATTTCAATTTACTTCATTTTTCCTGTTTTTAAAAACTCCTACATTTTAAGTATTTTCAACAAAATTCTATTGCTAAGGGTTTTTTTTTTCTATAACCATGTCTAACATCTGTTGAATACAGCCTGTAGAAAATAGAAACTTCAATTTCATCTAGCTGCAAGTGAAGGTTCTTTGATCAGGGAATGTAAACTATTCAAAAAGTGATGGAAAAACTATCACTGTACAATAAGTCTTTTTTCAAAGGGGTAGAATAGGGATTGCAAATTATGCTAACCCATGGCGTCTTGTGAATGACCTCATGAGTACACCATAGTTTGCTGTTTCATGCAGCAAACTTCATAAAACATGTTTAAAAATCATATTATCGAGATTGATACAACCAGGAAAGGAGCAACCAAATAACTATATTTTGATTTGATGGCTGTGATCCCTTCCTTTGAACCAAGATTTTTTTTTTAAAGTAACTTAATTTTCATCTTCTATGGTAGAAGGCTGGACGTCCCAAACCTTTTCTTCAGAATCCTTCGGGTGTTTACACTCTGGTCCTGCCTCCTTTGGGATAGAAGCTTGACAAATCTTGCTGTCACCACTTTTTTTCCCAGGGATATTTCAGCTGCCCTTCATTAGCCATACCCAATATGCAAGAGAGCTTTGGTTTTCTTTCAGGCAAACCAAAACAGCCATCATGCAAAAGTTGAAATAATTTTTGGAGCACCATCTCCTGGCTATGTATCATAGAATAGTGATGACTAAAGGGCTGAAGCCCTTCCTTCTTCTCTTGAAATAAACCATTCTCTCAAGAAATAAACAGAATACAACTTGATTTTAAATAATTCAAATGTGAAAATCCTTTGTAATGTTAGTAAATATTAAAATAGAAATCGTCAACATGAAAAAGGTGAAATCAGAGCTGCCAAGATGTGGCAGTATAGCAACTTACAGATTAGTTAAGAAAAATGCAAAAAGCTAGGGAAAGGATAGCTCTGTTTCTTGACAGACTCCTTCCATGTTTTGTTTTAAAAAGATCAAATCTTTTTTTACATCCAGCAGAACAGACAAGCTTGGCATATACTGTATATGTCCAAGAATCATCTCCCACTTGTGGGATGTACATTTGATGCACATACATTCATAACAACATGGTGTGATGAATCATAAATCAACCACCTAGTGTGCTAAAATTAGTTTGTAATGATGCTTAGAAGGACAAACAAGTGCTTGAGTAATTGTATAGCCACTGTTATTTTCTTCTCAACACTTTAATGCATTGTTGTTTTCTCAAAGCCTTACTTCCATATCATTAAAAGAACATTCTTATTTTTTAGTTCTTTAAAATAAAAAGTGTTCTAGGATACTATAGTGTGCATTTTCTCTTTCTATATTACAATACGTCCTCTGTAGTCTATCCTTAAAAAGGCACCAGTAAGCATTTCCAGTAAATATAATCTCAATGTAATATGTTGTTATAGAACGTTCACATAGTGTTTGAATTTATGCATTTGGCATTTAACATTTCTGGTCTAATGCATTGGTTCAGTCACACTGTATTGTCTTCTAATATATACAAAGGAAAACAAATTAAAAAAATATGAAATCACATATTTCTATTTAAAATGTTCTCATTGTTCATTCACCTTCAGCTGCACTGACTAGAAGACCTCCAAGGTCTCTTCCAACTCTGTTATCTGTCCTTCAGATAAAGGACTATCTTTTGATTGCCTTTCAAATGGGCTCTCCTTTGTAAAGTAAGACAGAAGGCCAGGCACAAGCAACTTAGCCTTAGTCCTCAAACTTCCTGAAAATTGTTTCTATACCAAGTAAGGCAAGTAAATTCTCTCCTCATTTGCATTCCAACTACAAGATGGTAGATAAGTAGATTATTGCAGAGAATTTGGAAGCCAGACATACAAAAACATTTTCAGTCTAACACCATCTATTGGAATTCTATCTAAGTATGTTAGTTCCTAGGTTTAAATTATGTTCCTCTTCCTCCCATGTTTTTAAATTAATGGTCATATGACTATTCATTCCCAGCCTTGAATACTTATGCCATCTGTCTCTTATTGACCAGACAGCTTTCTCTGGCATGAGAATGAAAGATTCCTGCCTCATCAGCTTCACTCCTGACAATTCCTAGATGTAGCTAGCTATAATATTACATTCTTGGAGACTTCCACCCTCCCAGACTTCTGAGTCATCTGGGTCTCAGAGATCAATAAAACTCATTGCTTTAGAAGAATAGCTTTTAATATATGAAAGCTATTCTTAAACAAAAGTGAATAATGCCCATGTAGAAGTGGAGTTGCATTTAAAACACCTACAGGATAATTGTACAAGCAAAACAAAGTGAAAGGAATTAGTCATAAATACATGACACAAAATACATTTTATTTCAAAAGCAACAATCATCTAATAAAAGAATAGGGCTGTACAATAAGGATCTATTGCGGGCATGTCAGATCTCCCAAGGGCCATATTGTCACATTTAAGTTATGATGAGGGCCGCACTCTCTTCTATTGGGCGGCAGTGGCTGGGCTTGCACTTGGCAGATCGGAGGGTGGCCCATCATGCTCTTAGGATGGTGGGACAAGCAGAAAACACATGCCGCCGCTGATGGCGCAGGTCGAGTTACAAGCACCGGCTTCACCCAATCGGATCCTCTGACCAGGCTAAGGAGGAGTTGCTGTTGCTCCAGGGGAGAGGCGTTTCTCTTGCAACTTGCCCAGGGAGCCTCAAAAGCTTTTTTGCTTATTTGTTACATGTCTAGACTTCCTTTTCAACAGTGAACTCAAGACAGTGTGTAGGGTTCTCCTTCCTGTTTACTCACTTACTTAATTTTATTTATTGGTTTAAAATATTTACCCTGCCTTTCTGCTCAAGAAGGAGCCAAGGTGACATGTAAAACATCATTTGTGCGGGCCACAGGTGTATTTGCAATGAGCTGCATGTGGCCCCCGGGCTGCATGTTTGACATGCCTGCTCTATTGTAGCCCACCCATTTTTTAAATGTGTGCAGGACTGCATTTGGACTTTGTGATTTTGAAATTATTACAATCAAGAATACATGTGGATATGTGTTTATTGGTAGATAAACAGACTGGAATAATTATTTGGTTATACATGTTCAGCTATTTCTAGGTCTATCAAACATTAGCTCAGGTTTTATTTATTATACATTATACATCTCTTTTCTCTGCTAATCACATATTATAACTCATCCTTTTCCCTATTTATTCTCTGTTAGTTCTTAATAGGTTCACCAGGAACTCATATAGAGAACCCAGACTAAAACAAGAACCCCAATGGGTGAGCAATCTTCACTCTGGAACATATACTTGTTCATTTTCATTATAATATCAGAGCCCAGTTTAAGTGAGTTAGCACTGGAGAAAAAAAACTATGCCGGTTCTAGCAACTCAGTGCTTGTTTATAACTATAACCTAAGAACACTGATAGATGGCACAATATTTTTAGAGTTGTGATTGATTACGGCAACTCAAAAAAGAAAGCTGACCTGTACATTTTTTTGAAATTTTATATAACATTTAGATGCTGTTGGACTTTGCAATGAAGGTTGAGAATCCAAGCACATAGAAGTATGATTCCTTATTCAATAAGGATTATTGTAGGCGCTGTTAATTTCTAGATATACTTTATATTTTCCTCCCAAAGAAGGTCTACTATGGTTTGGCTATTTTCTAAGTTAGGCATGGGAAGAATTCCAGATCTGAATTAATATGACATTAATATTAATTTCTCCTTTTCACTGTCTTCTTTCACCCAACCCCCAGAAACATATAACAAGGTATGTTAATGAATACAGTTTTTATCATTACCCTCCTCATAAATTTAATTGTAAAAGGATTGGTAAAACCAATTTTAAAGGAATTAGAAGCAAAAGAATATTGTGGGTTCACCTATTATGCTAACCGTAATCCAGAGCAACTTCAGATTATACATTCTGGAGGATGGAGAGAACTGAAGTTCACCAACAAATGTGGATGATATCAGGCTGTAGAAAGCTACTTGATATTTCTCTGACAAAACACAGGAAGTAACAAGCAGTTAGAAAGCAGCATCGCAAAAATAATTAGTTGATGGCTTTGAAATAAAGGCATAGAGAATATCTTTCTTTGCATAATGGCATAAATGTACTCTAAAAGCATTTTTCCCTGCCCTTTCCCCATGGCATTGCCTTCATCTCAACCCCAGCCCATGAATAAGAGAGCTTTAACTCATCTAACTGTATTGACATTCTGCATTACAACAAGAGAAGCATTGTGATGTGTACAATTTAGCCTTTGTCACCAATTACCTTGGAAGGAAATGAGGATATTGATGCTATAAAATCAATGGAAATTAAACAAATCAATATTATTTTATTCTATTCATAAATAAAATAAAAATCCGACTTGTAGAAATGTCAAACTCAGCTATGGGAGATGTTTGAAAATGGTCCTTAATTAATTGATATTGAATCCTGCTACAACAGACTGGTATACTTCCAAAGTATTAATCCCCATAGTGTTCAGGCAACCTGACCAGTCTAAAGGGCATTAGTTTCATTTAATCAATGTTCATTGTTTGTTAGAACAATGTATTTAGCATAGAAATGCATGCAGTCATGTTCAAAACAGTGGAAGAACTCTGTTGATTGAAGATAGATGTGCTATAGGTGACTAGTTAGAATATATGAAAAAAAATAGATTAAAAAGAGTGAATGAAGGGTTTGGGATGAAAATGCAGGATGCACTGACCTTAACTGAAAAGTTCCATAATAAAAGATAAACAATGCTCTTAATACGTTATTTTACTATTATCACAATATAGATCAAGTCTAGAGTCATTGTGAAAGAAGCTATCTTTCCAGTCCATTTTTCAGACATCACTACTAGAAGGAAGTTTGTTGTATTATTTACTATTGCTGTATAAGTGCAAACTATCTAGCTCATTCTGCTTAGCAAAGGAATTTCTTGCATGTGCAACAATAAAGAATAAAATCAATATGACTTACTAAGCCTGAGCACTGAGAATCTAAGTCACTAATAGCCTGTGAAGGAAAAAGCAGCTTCCTAGCATGCAGGCATTTTTGATTGATTTTGAAAAAGAGTTCTTCAGATACATTGCACAAACACTGTATTTTGTAGCAGACATGATCTCAGAGTCTTAGTTAGATTGCAATTACATAGAAACTTCAGCCAGTAATTTTAGAAAGGGTCAAGGGAAGAGGCACCTTTCTTCAATTTATCATTAATTTGTCAGTATATTCTCATTATTATCTCTAAACAAGGACAACAACACCATACAACAGAATATTCCCATCGATAGTACACCACATGTCTATTTTCCATGCCAATTCATTTTTTTCCTTGAAATGATCCTCTAGCAAGAATTCCATTTCCATGTGGTGATGCTGAAGCAACATTTCTTAGTTTTGTTTCTCTCCGTCTTGCTTGCATTTCTTTGGGTTGGAACTCTAGGAGAGGTACAACGCTACTACTATTTCAACTGTCGTAGTGCTTTTGAGTTGAAATTGCTAAAGATCTAGGGAATATTTCTGGATTTATAATTCATAAGGAACATTAATCAAGAACAACTTATTTTACAGCTTCACATGAAAAGATAATTCACCATCTCATTACATGGTAGAACTAGCTATTGAGTTGATAATGTCTTCCATTGTGCCAGAAGGTAACTAGTTTAGGGTATATATGGCTAGCTATGCAGCCTGCACAACTGCTTTTTAGAACTTTGCAGCTCAATGACTCTGGCTTTGTCAAACAATACCTGGAACTGCAGGGTTCAGTAAAATATGAAAAATGATTTTAAGGGGAAAAATGAGTCAGAAGTACTCCTCCTACTCCTTTGCTCAGTTTAATGGAGGTTATCAAATTCTTTTCAGAGAATTTTTGTCTGGATGTTTAATAATAATTCAGTCAAGTATGGGATTTAAAATGTCTTCATGTATTCCATAAAGTAGGGCACATTCAATTACCCATACTCAACAATAAAAACAGTGTGCTGGAATTAGGGAATTATTAATAACAGAAGTATAGAAACTAATTATGATGCTATCTTTTTTACAGATATGGCAGAATTTCATTAAAATGATTTTCTTCTCTTTGCTTCTTTTTTACCTATGCTAATCTTCTTTCAGTCATGTATAAAGTCTAGGCAGTACAATGCCAAGATTATGATTATGTGAAGAAAATGAAATTTGGAAGACCACAATTTATTCTGTGGTCAATAGAAAAGCCTTGCTGTTTTCTACTGATGGTATTACTGTATATATTAAAAATTCTGCAATACTAACATAGATTATCTAGGGATAATTCAGTACAAGTT
Organism: Cerberus rynchops; assembly: GCA_032468195.1. Classification (NCBI taxonomy): domain Eukaryota; kingdom Metazoa; phylum Chordata; class Lepidosauria; order Squamata; family Homalopsidae; genus Cerberus; species Cerberus rynchops. The sequence continues at coordinate 368,634 of JANHFJ010002861.1, forward strand.
AAACTAAAATGATTACAAATCAAATATTTAAAATTTATTAAGCTCATTCAGGGCCTTTTAAAGACTTAAGGGCAAAGGAGCAGAATATTAATTTGACATACAGTATATGTGCCTAGCTTCTCACTTCATTATACGGCAATATACTGTATGACATTTTTCCCCCATTGCATTTTTGTCTTGTCAATAAATAAGAGATTGTGGGAAAATGGAATCATTCATGCTACTATGGCCTGGCTCTACCTACAACACTGAAAAAGATGTTGCTAAGTTAACTGGGTGTTGCTTAACTCTTCGCCTGTTTTGGACAGTAGTGATGGCGCAGACATGTCCCTTAAGAATGTCAGTTCCATAAAAGAAAAGGAGAAATTAGGTCTGGTGTATCAACCAATTGTCTCAAATTTAATTGCTTAAACCTTCTCAGAGATGTCCAGCCTATTTTTTTTTCTTGATCATTTGTCTTTCATAAGGCTAATATTTTAAGCCCTACTACTTGAGAACTCTTCTACATCTTTAAAGATGGAATGTGCCCTTATGTAATTTTTCCCTGATGCAATCCTGCTGAGATAAAAAATCAACTGGAAGTTTCTCATCTGTGAACCTCTTAGGGATAAAGTTATTTTGTTGAGATCAGACACACTCAATATTCCATTTTTAAAATATTCTAGTTCTAGTTAGTTTGCCATTCTTCTGAAGGAATTGTATTTACTTTCCAGTGAGAAGCACAGAGTATCCTAGCAGCTGTTAATATTATAAAGCTAGCTGAGTATTCTTTGTAGGAATTTCAGGTTTATTAGACAGGTGGCAGTTTGGAAAGCTGCCTTCTATTCAAAATGAACTCCCATTTATTGTCTACTTCTTGCTAGATTCCAAATTTATATCTTAAATATATTTTCATCTCAGAAGAATACATGAAGCCCTTCATTTTCAATACAGCTTACTAGGTTTCTTCTACTTTTGAAGATGTTCCTGCATGTCATGCCCCAAAATAAAGCAGCCTTCATGTGTCTATTTGTGAGACAGTCTAAAACTGGAAATGTCCCTAGAGCATGCTCTGGCATTTTGGATACAAATACAGCCGGAGTCATACAGAAAGTTTTAAGCAAAATCACAGGCTATTGTATAACAAAACTCCTTTGTATGCCCCATCCTCATATTGAATCCAGCAAAAATATGGAATCATAATTTAATTCAGACCTTGGTGCTCTGTTGCAAGCTTCTTGGACTTTAACTATGTCTGTTTTCTGCACAGATTCAAATTCCAATAAAGTTCAACAGTGGCAATGCAGAGTTTGATTAGAGAAAAGAAATAGCGGGATTAATGTTTTTAAAACATAAGAGAGGTGAAGGAAGTCATTTTCTAGTTTCTTTCCATACAAATTCTTCCAGTCATTTTTTCATTTATCAAGCTCCAGTTGAGTGAGAAGTGAGAAAAAATAGCTGAAGGAGTAGCAACAGAAAGTTATGTGACATAATCATATAGACTCTCTGGATTTGCAGAGCAGCAGGGGTAGAAGACCTGGCTCACATCCTATTTGAATGTTACCTGTACAAGAAGGTGAGAAACAGGTACCTTGGTCTATATATCAAACGAATGACCCATTGGGATCCCCATATCAAAACAACGTACCTCATGTGCGGCCAGAATCTGAAAATAACATTTAACAGTACTTAAGCAAAATGGTTCGGTTGAGATCTGGGAATGTGGGATTGATTGGGATAGAGTGCAGGGTGACACCGAAATAAAATTTGATTACATTTTATCTAAATCTTAAATTATTATATTTGATTTCAATTTCATTTTAGACTGTATTTTATTCCAATTTCATTTTGAAATTGTGTTTTATCCAATTCTGTTTTTAATTGCTTTTAGCAAATTTTAGTAATAATTTGTTTCTGGAACTCTGCACTTTGATATGGTTAATAAAATTAATGTAATGTAATAATTACATAGACAGTTCAGTTTTCCTCACATACACAGAACACCTTTTTTTCCTCTCTGCAAAACTTCCCTTTCGATGGAAGTGTGGTCAGTGAGACACTGAATCACAAAGTAGGCCATTTTAGCATAGCTCTTAGGGTAAATACACTGTTTTTATATGATATGGATTCAGGAAATTGGGCAAATTCTATAAATAATGTTCATTTAACCATAGGTAAACATGTTATATTTTACCTTCCCTGTGTGGTAATAAGTTAAGGAGTACTTGTATTTATATCAATTTTCTTTACTAGCTAAAGGAAATATTGCGTGTTATTTTCTAGTGGTTTTTTTTACAGAACATGCTGATCCAGTTAAGTGACACATAGTTAACAAAATTCAGTTACCTGAGTTTGCGCAACTCCCTGAACCACAAACAAATAATATTGACTGGATTCATTTAACACAGTAAACCACAGATTTGCAAAGCACATTTTGGACTAGTAGATCATGTGAAATCATCTTATGTGTAATTATAAGAACCAAAGGAAGGAAGGGGTAGTTGGCTCCTATCTGTATATTAGGACTGAACTGTTTCAGATGCTAGAAGGTAATTAGCAGATAGTTGGAAAATGAAGAGATTTTTCAACCTTTTTTTTCATTCTCTTCTACAACAAATGCTTTAAACAACTTGCTTTAACGCTAGGTGATCCACTAAGCTAGGTGTCTCCAACCTTGGCAACTTTTAAGACTTGTGGACTTCAACTCCCAAAATTGCTGGCTGATGAATTCTGGAAGTTGAATTCCACAAGTCTTAAAGTTGCCAAGGTTGGAGATACCTGCCGTAGGCCATAAACAGCCATCATTTGTCAAATGAATCTGGAGATCCAGACGGCTCTGACCCTGTTAGTCTTTTATAAGGCTCTGAAGACCGGGCTGTTTCCTCCAGGCACTTGGCCAAAACTTAGTCAAACTCCACCATTCATGTGATTTTATGGTTGTAATATATTATTTCCCTCAGGTGTCATGAGTTATTTTTTGTAATTATTGATTTTTAATCTTTGTACATCATTCAGAGGCAGGGCTATGACATGGTGATCAAAATAAATTTAAATATTTTTAAAATAATACAATAAGCATTTGCCATTCAAGATAAAGGAAAATAATTCCACGTGCAAAAGCCAGTTCCTGGATCTTATTTTTATACCATCAACCTTAGGCCATGAGGTAGACAAAGTCTCTTTCTTTTATCCATCATTTGCCCTCTGAACTGACTGCTTTCCTTCACTTTTTTAGTAGGGCTGATCCAGACAATCTGGTGAAATTGAGGAATATAAGAATCACTTCAGCCCTTAGCTTTCACTGAAATAGTAACTTAATAGTTGGCAGTAGAAATTGGTGAACAAGCAACTCATATATACTGTAAGATGTGGATTGTTAACCTTTGGGGATATGAGTTTGCTAGATGGCCAATGGATCAAGCAGAGACAAAGCATAGATGTCAGAGATAATATCAACATTTTTCCTTTAGTTAATGTAGCTGTTGGCTTGCCATAGCTAGTAATGCAATCACTTCTTAAAACTTTCTTCATTCTTTTCCTTTGGGGCAGAGGCAGGGGGGAAGTCCAGTATTTCAAAGTAAAGATCACAACTTAAACTATCAGTATTTAGTAATAACTGAACAGGTAGCATTTTCTTATCAATGTTATGTTTCTAGGTATCTTCAACTACAAGTCTCATCAATCCTACCAACATGATTAAAATATGTGGAAGGCATCAACTAGGACACTTATCATGCACCTATCAAATGACTGTATTTTAAGAAGAATCGTATTTGTACCATGTTCTGGAAAACGCCCCAAGAAATTATTTTTTCTTGTCCACATTTGTTCCACTGTAGCACAGAATATAAATAATGCTCACTTGTACACAATTTAAATGATATACTATTTTGAAATGATTTGCCTTATTAAGTTCTTTGAAAGTCTACTTAAAAGCTGTTCATAAATTCCCCAAGTAGGACATTCTTCTTCCAGAGGGTTTTATTCTCAGAAGTAAGCATAAGTCTGCAACCCATATAATACTCATTTTTTAAAAAATTGCTCCATTTCAGCTTAGCCTATGGAAATCCTGATGATTTAGTAAGGTCTGAGTAAGCAAAAAGAGATGTGCTTTTCTCAAAATGGAAGTAAGTAGTTTAAGGCAAGCATGAGGTGATAGTCGGATGGGTTTGCAGTATTTTTTTTTCTCCATAAGACAGTTAAAGTAACTCCATGACAATAGGCAGCAAATAAATTTAACAAATAATAAAATAAAAATAATGGCCTTCATTCATAAAAATAAAAGGGCTGAATATTTACAAATAAACCCCTGGAAAACAAGATAATTAAATCCTGCTATATAACGCTGTTCCCAGGCTTCAGTGGTATAGAAATCTAATAAATCTAATCTAATCTAATCTAATCTAATCAGTGAGCACTAGAATAAATCACCTCCTTTTCATTATTTCATATGTAAGTGGAGGAACATCTCTACATTTTGTTGAGAAACTTGACATTTGCTGGGCTTGGTTTTCTTGTTGCAAACTTTTCATTCCCAAACTAGAGAAAGAAAAAGAAGGGAATTTGATCCTTGTTCCTGCTGAACCAGGAATTATTAACTTGTAGTAAGGTTGACAAAATGCAGTCAGCATCACATGTATCCTTCTAGGGTCAAAACCACAAGCACATTCATAGAAAACAATAGAAATAGAAAAGGGGGAGGGGGTACACAAGAAATAGCACCAACACCACACATTAATTATAGCACTGATCACCGACACTGACCTAGGAAGAAATCCTAGACATCAACACACTGTAATAGCACAAACCCTGGATATTTATTTATTTAGGAAATTTAGATTGCCACCTATTTGCCTATGGCAACTCAAGGCGACTTACAGGAATATTAAAACCTCATATACAGTATATAAAAATAAAACTAATAAAAGAAAATAATATAATAATATAATAACCCCCCACCCTGGCAACAACACATCACACAAGCCATTTAATGTGCTCCATCCCACTTTGGGTTGCCAGCTGACAGAACCAGGTCTTCAGCACCTTCCAGAAGAATGTTAGTGTTGGGGGTATTTTAACCTCTGGGAGAATGATGTTCCAGAGAGAGGGAGCCACCACAGATATCAAAGAACTGGTCAACTAATTTTCTACACATAGTCTATAAGTAGCCTGTAGGTATGTTAGCAACAGAAATAAATAACCTTACCAAACATATTAGTTTTTAGACCTTTATCAAGCAAACTGGCATTAAGCAGGAATGTATGTTAAAAAAGGACAGGCATAGAAATGGAGCAATGCTAAGCAGCACTTAACAGGATAACTTCTAGAGTAGATCAAGCATGAATGTGATTGTCTTCCCAGACTTATTGCCAGGGAACACTTTGAGTTTAAGCATTTTTTAAAAAATGTCATCACGTATTAATCCAGTTTTTTTAAACAGTTGGTTTGGTCATTGGATACATGGGCGGTTGCATGTTTATTTATTTGTGCTCATGTATACATTTAAGGAGTAGTCACTGTAATTGGGCAGCTTGCAAAAGATTGTTACCAAACTCTAGGAGTATCAGTAGTGCAGGACCAGAGGTTAAATGTGAAAAACTCAAGAATGATCCCTAGGTTCAGTGCGTACACTGAAATTCAGAAAATACATTACATAGAATGGTATTGCCTATGATGGAATGCCAAATAATCATCATAGTTGTTAATATCAAAATTACTGAATACTTTACATGGCAGATAGCTTTTTGATGCCATTTCTCTAAGATGGCCTTTCTCAGACTGGTATCAACTCCCAAAATTCATGTCTGCTATGGTTACCATAACAAATCACAAAACAATTGTTTTTATCAGAAGACGAAGTGAACAAGGCTCATTTGGTCATACAGGAAAAGATACCTATTTATAAAAATTAAGTAATCCTCCACTTGAGTAATTGTCTTTCACATTGCCTGCACATAGTAATAGAAATATGTATACACATACTTTTTCCTTTCTTCTTTAGTGAAAAAGATTGTATACCAATGCACAGGATATGGGAAAGAAACAAGGAGAATTTAAATCCTAACATAGATATACCAATACAATGTCATGCGCATCACTGAAACTTAATGAGATAACGTATGATTCAAAAATAGCCCTGTATTGCTACAACTTATTCAAAAGGAATAGATTCATTAAAAAGGAGGGTGTTGCAGTGTCCATAAAACAAACACATGCCTACACAAAAATTCATGAGTCACAGCATGGAAAACCTGATGAAAGGATTTGGATAAAAAGAAAATGAGATAGGAACAAAAATGATTTTGACATAAACATTTATTACAAAGTGGACTGGTGAAAGATTTGGATGAGACTTTCTATATCAAATGACCATACTTTCAAGGAGCATGCGATATTATCAATGGGAAACTTCAGCTGTCTACCATCTGCTGAAAGTCTACTCTATCAAGAATGAGAAGTCCACAAAATTCTTGTCAGATGAGGGAAGAAGCAACACAGGACTCTGTTATTCTGGACTTAATCTTTACAACTGGTATTAGTTAAATACATTAGTTAAAGTGAAGGTGACAGGAATCTTTGGAGAAAGTGACCAAGCTATCCTTATCAAGTCAAGTAGTCAAGTCAAGTAGGCTTTATTGTCATTTCAACAATATACAGTACAGTACACAGTGAAACAAAAC